>AWOL01S0011720.1:96436-143318 GCA_000715115.1 Nicotiana otophora
ATCACAATACCAATACCACGGTACTTTTAGCACGGAGTCCGATCACGACCCGATCGACTAGGCCATCTCATTAGAGACATCAACCACCATCACTCTCAATACCAATACCACCGTACCTTTAGCATAGAGTCCAATCAAGACCCGGTCGGCTAGGCCATCTCATTAGAGACATCAACTACAATCATAAATTTAATTACCATTTCGAGCACAATCACCACCATGTGTGAAATCACAATTTCATATTCCACACCTTCATTTCTATCCTTTCATGGATTGCCATCATAAATATCAACATATATAATATTCCAGAAATCACAACTTTAAGTACATTAAAAATAAAGAATTTAAGCACAATAGATTTCTTTCTAAGAAATGGAGTAAAATGATTGACAATCGAAGCACGAGTTAAAATAAGAAACAAGTTGTGGTCAATCAGATTTGAATTGATAGGTTTCAGCATCAAATGTAGAAGTTGGAATTTGTTAATTTTCATTAGGCTTGAATTGGAGTATGATTTTTGTTTTAACACTGTTTGATGTGATTTGAGGCTTCGACTAAGTTCGTATGATATTTTAGGACTTGTTGGTGTATTTGGTTGAGGTCCGAAGGGCCTCGGGTGAGTTTCGGATGGCTAACAGATTGAATTTTGAACTTGGAGTTCTGCTAATGTTTTTCTGGTGCACTGTCTGGTTTCCTTTTATGTGATTGCATGAGAAGGTCCGCGATCGCATAGTCTAAATTGGAGAGTTATAATTTTTGTGCTATGCAATCGCGTAGATATGTCCGCGATCGTGAAGCTGTTAGCCAGCAATACTACGTGAACGCATGGATTAAGCCGTGTTTCCATAGTGTGAAGGAGGGAACTGGAAAATTTATGTGTTGTGCTATGTGATCGCGTGTGGCTATCCGCGATCGTGTAGGATGGAGTAAGCTATGCTTCGCGATCGTGTGAAGGGATCTGCTATCGCTTAAGGAAAAATTTTGGCAGAGGAAAATTATTCTTCGCGATCGTGTGAGTTGGATCGTGATCGCGTAGAGGAACTGACTGGGCAACAGAACTTAAGTTCTAAAAATGAGACTCTATTTTTGACAATATGGAGCTTAGAGAGGTGATTTTTGGGAGAATTTCAAGGGACATTTCGGGGTAAGTGTTCTTCACTCAATTGTGGTTAAATTACCCGATTCTATAGTTATTTTAGCATTTAATTGGTGTTTTAAGTTGGAAAACACTTGTGAAAACTCTTAAGGTTAAATTGAAGATTTGAGGGTCGAGTTGATGTCGGAATTTGGTAAACTTTGTATGGTTTGACTCGTGGTTGGATGGATGTTCATATTTTCTGAGTTTCGTCTGTTCTAAGATGTGGGCCCCACTGGCAATTTTTGAGTAGAATTTCAGATTTTGTTGGAAAATTTATATTTTCATATGGAATTCATTCCTATAATTTATGTTGACTGTATCTAATTAATTGTGACTAGATTCGAGGCGTTCCGAGGCCGATTCGCGAGTAAGGTGATATTGGAAGAAAGAATTACACGGTTTGAGGTAGGTAACTCCAAACTTGATTCTAAGGGTATAAATTCCCGAAATTACGTGTTATGTGACTGGTTTTGAGGTTACACACATGCTAGGTGAGGGGCATGTGGGCCTGCACCATAGAATTCGTGACTTAATTGATTAAGTGAAATTTTATAATCAAATAATTATGTCATTATCCAAATATCCTCCATGTGTTAGAGGAATTGAGCTGAGACTCATATTAAAGCTCATGTTTAAACTATGTGCCGATATTTTTAGGACCCACAGAGGTCGTGTTGTTGTTGAATTAATTGTTTAAAAATATAATTTATACTCAGTCACATATATTATTTGCATATTCACCATGTGTGAGTTCTGGCTTAGTTCTGTAGCATCCATGCGACACGTGGTGTCTAGAGAAGGGATTTGTTTAGATCCGAGGAAGATAGATGCAGTTCAGAGTTGGCCCAGGCCATCTTCAGCTACTGAGATTCGAAGTTTTCTTGGGTTGGCTGGATATTATCGTCTCTTTGTGGAAGGTTTCTCATCCATTGTCGCGCCTATGACTAAATTAACCAAGAAAGGTGCTCCATTCCGGTGGTCAGATGAGTGTAAAGAGAGCTTTCAGAAGCTCAAGACCGCCCTGACCACAACTCCAATTCTAGTTTTGCCTTCAGCGTCGGGTTCTTATGCTGTGTATTTTGATACCTCTAGTAATTGTATTGGGTGTGTCTTGATGCAGGAAGGTAGAGTAATTGCTTATGCTTTGCTCCAGTCAAAGCGACATGATAAGAACTACCCTGTTCATGATTTAGAGTTGGCAGCTATTGTTCATGCATTAAAGATTTAGAGGCACTATCTCTACGGTGTATCTTGTGAGGTATTTACAGATCACCGAATCCTACAATACTTATTCAAAATAAAAGATCTAAATTTGAGGTAGCATATATGGTTGGAGCTGCTAAAGGACTATGATATTACCATTTTGTATCATCTTGGAAAGGCCAATGTGGTGGCCAATGTCTTGAGTAGAAAGGCGGTGAGTATGGGTAGTCTTGCATTTTTATTCCCATTGGTGAGAGACCACTTGCATCAGATGTTCAGGTTTTAGCCAATCAATTTGTGAGGTTAGATGTTTCAGAGCCCAGTAAGATTTTAGCTTGTGTAGTTTCTCGATCTTCCTTAAATGACCGCATCAGAGAATGCCAGTATGATGATCCCCATTTACATGTCCTGAAGGACACCGTTCAGCACGGCGATACCAAAGATGTTACTATTGGAGATGATGGGGCGTTAAGGATGTAGGGTTGGATTTCTATACGAAACGTAGATGGGCTGCGTGAGTTGATTCTTTAGAAGGCCCACAATTTGCAGTATTACATTCACCCGGGTGCCGCAAGTATGTATCATGACTTGAGGAAGCATTATTGGTGGAGAAGGATGAATAAAGATATAGTGGGGTTTGTAGCTCGGTGTTTAAATTGTTAGCAGGTGAAGTACGAGCACCAGAGATCGGGCGGATTGCTTCAGAGACTTGAAATTTTGGAGTGGAAGTGGGAGGGGATCACCATGGACTTCATAGTTGGGCTCCCACGGACTTCGTGGAGGTTTGATGTTATTTGGATGACTGTGGGTAAATTCACCTAGTCCACACATTTATTCCAGTCGGTACTACTTATTCTTCGGAGTGGTTATCTGAGATTTATATCCGCGAGATTGTTCGCCTTCACGATGTGCCAGTATCCATCATTTCAGATAGAGGCACGCAGTTTACATCACATTTTTGGAGAGCAGTGCAATGAGAGTTAGGCACACATGTTCAGTTGAGTACATCATTTCATCCTCAAATGGATGGACAGTTTGAGCGCACTATTCAGATATTTGAAAATATGTTACACGCTTGTGTTATCGATTTGGGGGGTTCTTTGGATCCATTTCTGCCACTAGCAAAGTTTTCTTATAATAACAACTATCAATCGAGCATTCAAATGGCTCTGTATGAGGCTTTATATGGGAGAAATTGTCAGTCTCCGTTAGTTTGGCTTGAGTCGGGCGAGGCTAGGCTATTGGGTACTGACTTAGTTTAGGATGCTTTGGAAAAGGATAAATTCATTAAGGATCGAATACGCACGGCGCAATCTAGACAGAAGAGTTATGCTGATCGGAAGTTCGCGATGTTTCTTACATGGTAGGAGAGAAGGTACTACTCAAAACATTGCCTATGAAGGGTGTTATGTGATTCAGGAAGAAAGACAAGTAGAGTCCTTGGTATATTTGGCCTTTTGTGGTACTTGAGAGGATTGGAGATATGGCTTATAAACTTGCATTTCTCGCCTAGTCTATCGGGTGTTCATTTAGTGTTTCATGTATCTATGCTCCGTAAATATGTTAGGGATCCACCTCATGTTTTGGACTTTAGCACAGTTCACCTGGATGTTAATTTAACTTATGATGTGGAGCCGGTAACTATTTTTGATTGGCAGGTTCGAAAGTTAAGATGAAATAACATAGCCTCGTTGAAAGTGTAGTGGAGAGGTCAGGCAGTCAGAGAAGCTACTTGGGAAATTGAGCAGGAGATATGGAGCAAATATCCACACTTATTTGACACTCCATGTATAACTCTAAACCCGTTCGAGGATGAACGTTTGTTTAAGACGGTGAATGTAAAGACCCGACCGGTCGTTTTGACTATTGCAACCCCGTTTCCCTATTTACTACTTATTCTGTGTTCAATTATAGTTATGTGACTTGTCGGGGAGTTTTTAGAATGAATTGGAACACTTAGTTCCAAGATGTAAAGCTTAAGTTGAAATAATTGACAGAATGAAGAATTATGTGTAAACGGCCCCGGAATGGAATTTTGATGGCTCCAATAGCCCCGCGATCGTGTAAGAAGGTCTATGGTCACTCAGGCTAAATTGGACAGATTGAATATTGGTGCTATGTGATTCGTTAGGTAAGTCCGCGATTGTGAAGCTATTGGCCAACAGTACTGGGCGAACGGGTGGATTAAGCCGCGTTCGCATAGAGTGAAGGAGGCAACTGGAAAATTCACGCGCTGTACTATGCGATCGCATATGGTTGTCCGCGATCACGTACGGTGGAGGATGTTGTCCTTCGCGATCACGTGAAGGGATCCGCGATCACGTAAGATACAATTATGGCAGGGGAAAATTGTTCTTCGCGATGGCGTGAGTTGGTCTGCAATCACATAGTGGAAATGACAGGGCATTAGAAATTATGTTATATTCGTCTCATTTTCCCTTTTTGACGATTTGGAGCTCGGGGAGAGGCGACCTTTGGGAGAGCTTCAATGGAAACATCAGGGTAAGTGTTCTTAACTCAATTCTGGTCAAATTACCCGAATCTATTGTTATCTTTAGCATTTAATTGGTGTTTTAAGTTGGAAAAGAATTGTGAAAACCCTTAAGGTTAAATTGAAGATTTGAGGGTTGAGTTGATGTTGGAATTTGGTAAACTTTGTATGGTTTGACTCATGGTTGGATGGGCATTCATATTTTGTGACTTTTGTCGGGTACCAAAACGTGGGCCCCACTAGTGATTTTTGAGTGGAATTTCTGATTTTTTGGAAAATTTGTATTTTTATATTTAATTAATTCCTATAATTTGTGTTGACTGTATCAAATTAATTGTGACTAGATTCGAGGATTTTGTTGGCTTGATTCGCGAGGCAAGAGCATATTGGAATAAGGAATTACACAGTTTGAGGTAAGTAACATTTCTAAACTTTGTTCTGAGGGTATAAATTCCCGAAATTACATGTTATGTGACTCGTTTGAGGTGACGTACATGCTAGGTGATGGCGTGTGGGCGTGCACCGTAGAATTTGTGACCTAATTGATTTCGTGAAGTTTCATAACCAAATAATCATATCATTATCCACATATCCTCCACATGTTAGAGGAATTGAGCTGAGACTTATATCAAAGCTCATGTTTAGACTACGTGCTAATATTTTTGGCCCCCGTAGAGGTCGTGCTATTGTTGAATTAATTGTTTAAAAAATTAATTTATATTCAGTCACATCTTTTATTTCAATATCATATCTCAGTCTCTGTTGCCATTCATTGATACATTATATCATTTTGTCGGGCTGATTTTCATGAGATTGTGAGCCCAAGAGACTGGAGAGGTTAATGACTAAGTGAGGCCGAGGGCCTGATTGTAATTTATATTTATGGGATCGGGCTGTACGCCGTAGCATGCTCTATTGATTTATGCCCGAACCTGGCTTATTATATTGCTTGGGCTGAAGGAGTCCCTCCGTAGTCTACACCCCACACAGTCAGCGCATTGGATATTATATTTGGGATGGAGTTGTCTGGGCATGGAGTTGCCATATATATTCACATTTGAGACAGTGTTCCCAGGGCATGAAGTTGCCTTATTTATTTATATTTGGGATGGACTTCGCAGGGCATGATGTTTACTTATTTATTTACATCTAGGATGGAGTTCCCAAGGCATGGAGTTGCTTTCTTTCATTTATATCTAGGATATATTGGCCATATACAGTACAGAGTGACTAACTGTCTATTGCTATTTATATTGAGGGATTGATCTTCACTGGGCTGGACCTGCCCATACAATACTAAGTGATTGAGTACTCTGAGAGTGTGAGTACGTGATGCTTCCATGGTAGTATACCATATACAACATGTACATTGGCATGTAGATATAGAGATGCCATATTCCTCNTGGACCTGCCCATACAATACTAAGTGATTGAGTACTCTGAGAGTGTGAGTATGTGATGCTTCCATGGTAGTATACCATATACAACATGTACATTGGCATGTAGATATAGAGATTCCATACTCCTCATATCATACAAAGTTGATTTATTTTACTTGTACTGAGTAATCTGTTGAACTTGAAAATATGCCTACATTTCTGGGTTGTTATTTCATATTAGACTGCACTTGTTGAGCTCGTCACTACTTTCATCCCAAAGGTTAGTCTTGTTACTTATGAAGTACACGGGGTCAATTGTACTCATACTACACTCTGCACTTCGTGTGCAGATTCAGGTACTTTAGGATACGGCGACAGCTAGGTTTCGGAGAATAACTGTATGAGATTATTGAGGTAGCTTCTTGGCGTCCGCAGACCTTGAATCTCTTTTCTTTTAGTTATTTGTATTGTTTTGTATTTCCAAACAATGTTTTATTAGTTAGACTATGTCATCATTTAGATGCTAATGTACTCAGTGACACCAGGTTTTGGGAGTGTATTTGTATCCGTATTTTTGGGAGTTTCTATTAAATCTAAATATTAGGTTTTCAATTGTAAAAGAATTTGTGATTTATTGAGGTTGTCTGCTTGCCTAGTAATGAGATAGGCTCCATCACGACAGGTGAGATTTTGGGTCCTGACTCTGTCACATGTTGATTGGGTGAGTATTTATGAGATTTATATGTTTCCTACATCATTAGTAGTGTTGGGAAGGTTTGGAACAAGGTTTTAGTTGATATAACGATAGTTACCAGTACTGGGTTTGATTATGGACAGCTATTGTGGTCGATGGTATTCATATGGACTGATGGGTGATGTGTTTCATCATGTAGTTATACCTTGTTGATTTATGCATGAGTGTTTATGGCGGGTTGCAATTGATACAGTGTGTTTATATGAAGATCGGGTTTTTGCTAAAATACTTGGATGTTGAAATTTGGTTATAAGGCTTATTAGTATGGGTGGAAGGAATAATGTTCAGTTGAGGTGATGTTTTTAGGCTTCTGAAGATTGGGATGACATGGGATTACCCGTGAGAATGTGTATGGTTATTTCATTCAGTGATTGGATTATTCAAAACGGTTCTTGGCATGTTCGAGGATAAATGTTTGTTTAACAGGGGGAGAATGTAACGACCTGGCCGGTTGTTTTAAGTATTGTAGCCTCGTTCCCTTATTTATTGTCTCTAATATGTTCATTTGTGGTTACGTGACTTTCCGGGTTAGTTGGTTTGGTTTCGGGTGTGTTTCGTAGTGAATTGTGACACTTAGCCCCAAAGTTGGAAGCTTGAGTTAAAAGAGTTTACCGGTGTTTGACTTTTGTGTAGATGACCCCATAACAGTGTTTTGATTGTTCTGGTTGCTTTGAATAGTGATTTTGGACTTAGGCATATGTCCGGATGTGAATATGGAGGCCCATAAGTTGTTTTGACATAAATAGGTGAACGTTGGAAAGTTAAAGGTTTGGAAGACTTATAGGTTTGACTGAGAGTTGACTTTACTGATATAGGGCTCAGATTGTTAATTCGGGAATTAGAATAGGTCCTTTAGTTCATTTGGGACTCGCATGCAAATTTTCAGGCATTCTGCGATGTTTAGGTTTCTTTGCCGTTAGTTTTGCATTTAGAAATGTTCATTTGTTCATTAGGCTTGAATTGGGGCGCGATTCGTCGTTTTGGTGTTGTTTGATGTGATTTGATGCTTTGAGTAAGTTTGCATTATGTTTTAGGATTGGATGGTGTGATTGGCCAGGGTCCCGAGGGCTTCGGGTGTGTTTCAGATGGATTTTAGACCGTTTCTTCATATGTTGGAACTTTTGATTTCTATGCTTGTGGTATCCCTCTTCGCGATCTCGAAGAATGTGTTGCAATCGCATAGAGTCTTCGCTGGCAGACGGCTTTTTGCTCTTCGCGTTCGCGAAGATAAGGATACGTTCGCAAAGCCTTGGGGTGTTTGTTCATCATGAACACGAGTATAAGTTAATCATGTAAGTTAATCATGTTACTTTTGAGGTTGCAAATATTTAAGATCATGAATTGTACGCACCAAGAGGGTTTGAAGGATTAGAAGCTAAAATAATCGAAGAAAATAAGTTTCATCGAAACACCAAGTTGGGAATGCTATAACCCATACTTTGGGGGAGATACTAGGATGATTAACATGATAAGGAGGTGATATTATTAGGTATTTTAGTCATATTATAGTCATGTGTTATGTTTTGAAGTCAAATGAGTTAGGAAACAGAAGTCGACAAAAGTTGTCGCAAGTTACGTTGATAATTTTACATAAAAATTAGGTCTAATATTACTGAGATTTACTCCTAATGTCATTGGATTTACAGGTTGATCCAACCACCAAATTAAATATATACAAGTCTAGTTTCCAACTCATTAAACCATTCGTCGATACGCCATCGGAGTATACATATATTCGTTTGTTCACAAAACTACACAAGAAGCTCCGTTTGGGACCCACAAGTGCGGTTGAAGTTTATCTTGATATATAAAGTTGTAGCCTTCGTCTGTAAGGCTCACTTCGACCCAAATCAGACCTAAAAGGTCTCTCTAGACATCGTAAATACATCCTCAAGGTTTTGAAGAAATTCCATCATGCGCAATTCAAAATCAAGACGCGAACACATCAACGTGATACTTACGACATAGGTAAGACTTTGTCATCCCCCTTTCTACTTATAACTCGTTTTTTGGAAAGATCTTCGTGGTTAAGGAAGCTTTTCACCTTTATATTTTACTTATACAAGCATAAGTAAGGTGTGGATAAAAGGGAACAAGGTTTGGCAGCAAGAACACAAGAGGTATGTAGGGTTTTTGTTTTGTTTTCGACATGATTTGGTTTAGCTATGTTCTAGCCTTTTTTCTTGATCTTTTAGGGTTGTTCAAGGGAAATGTCAGCATGTATTGTATCCTTGTATATTATTGAATCCACATGTGAATTGAGGAAGGAAATAGATTAGGTTGGAACTTCAAAACACAATAAGAGCAAAGGGCAAATCCCCATTTGGCCTATGCCATCTAGACTTTCGATTGTTCTGTTCCATTGATGTTTTATGTATACCTAAACCGCATATGATCCTAATAGATTCACTTAAGATTACATAAGCTTCATTATCATGTGTTGATGCTTAGATTATTCCTAAATCAGATTTAGACTTTCATGTCACAAGTTAGCCACTATGAGTCGACATTACATTCACAATTCCGTTTTGTCGATCGTTTGACACTATTGTGAATAAATAGATCTCCTTTAGTTTGATTTTATCATCTTGTCTGATTATCCATTCCCATGTATATTGCGGTGCTTTCTATTGTTTTTAGGGATCATGAAGTTTTAGGGGAAACTCTGCCGAAAGTTTTGGAAATTCGAAGAGTTTGACAAATATTGAGTTCCTTGGTTCTAAATTGGTTGTAGAGGTATCCTAATGAGTTAATTTATCTTATTATCTCATGTACGTACTTAGTTTCTCCCTAAAATGGTGATAGGCTCCTCTGTCCAACTTATGGACATCGAGCATCAGATTACGTTTGTGATTTTGTTCATGGTTTCCTTCATGACCTCTTGAGTCCATATGATATTTCCACATGTCTTATGCCTCATACATGCTTACATTGATTATGCTTGAGGGATATATCCCATAACACCAGCAAGGCCTATTGATTATATGCTAGGGGATATAGCCCATAACACAAGTCGGGCATGTTGATTATATATTTACTTGCTTGGGTTGGGGGGAGGGGGGTATAGCCCATAATACCAGTCAAGCATGTTATGTATGCGTATATAGCTACAGTGTGTATTGCAAGACAATACATGAGGCTAGTTCAATTTTACAGTTACCTGATGTCATGCCCCAAAACTGGGGAGCACGACCGACGCTCAACCGAGAAAACCTGGACGAGCAAGTCTATTAGATTTCCTTCTACCCGGACTCATCCATGAATAAATTGTATACATATTTTCGTTAATCAGACAATAAGATGATCATGTCTGCAATACCAATTTATTGCCATAAATTACTTCATTTTAAGTTCTCAAAACACACACACACCTTTATGGTTCAAAGTGGAACAAGTGATTTAATCACAACACAACTTGTTTATCATTCCCAACACCCATATACAACTTACACTTACTCTACGGAGCCTTAAAAAATAAAAAAGAATACAATGATAGTGCCAGCAATAAGGCTCTGGCTATACCTCAAAACACGATATCACATACTAAACAAATGATTCACAACCCCGGAATGAGATGGGGCTCAGCAAGTAAACTGGGAATAATGAGCACTGCAATCACCGGTCAGTATTCTCCGCTATGGAACCACCTGCATCCATTAAAGATGCAATGTCCCAGGCAAAATGGACGTTAGTACATGTTGAATAGTAGTAGTATGCAAACCAAAGACCAATTTAAGAACTCGGAAATACAATATGAATATGATGAATCAAGGCGATAATAGAATAGCATAGATAGTCGTTTAAACCAAAGCAAGCTCATCAAGACCTATCATTAACATTTATAGAATTTAAGATGAGATTCTCTGTAACCATTTTCACACAAAGAGGCCCTGCCGCCTCACCCCAATGTGTGCATGTGGAGATGAAAGCACAATAACAAATCTCTACTCAAGAGACCCTGCCGCCTCACCCCAATGTATGCGGGTGGAGGTGTAAACACAATACCCATTTTCACACAAGCGGCCCCACCGCCTCAACCCAATATATGCGAGTGAAAATGCATCAATGATACCAATACCTACACAAAGCGATTGTCATGCCCCCTTTTTCTCTCTAGCGAAAGAGGGATTCGACGTGTGACAACTCTTTTGAGTGGGGGGTAAAGTGTTAAAATAAGAAGAGTCGCCACCTAATGATTTTTAAGGTGTGTTAGGGCACCTATTATGCAGATAACTCTGTTTGACTAGTCAGCATCACAAAAGATCGGGTAAGGGCTCAAATTACCTCAAAGAGAAGGTGTTAGGCACTCTTTAAGGTCCACAACTATGGGTCCTGACCGAATTTAAGACTATGTGGATTATAATTAGGCAAGATTATTAAATAAACAAAGAGAATAAAAGGTCAAAGAGTTTCATTATAACACAATGAGAATTGGTACAAATCTTATGGATTACAAGGATACAACTATAACGGTCTATATTAGATGACTAAGTGTATAAAGAGAAAAGGGGGTCCTAAGATTTTTAGCCTAAAGGATCACCCCGTGCAACATAAATAATTCTTCGAAACTCCTTTTAGATAGGAGATGCTCATATTATCTAGCAAGCACACACTATCAGCTCATGCTACCCGATTACTATGTTGAAGTTGTTTACTTAAAGCGTTCTAATTCAATTCCAAGTCGCGTACTATGCGTGCACTACCCGTCCCATGCCTATGGTCCAGGAGGTGTTGGAGCTCTATTTGGGTGGTTCTAGACCTTACTTAGGCTGCTCAAATTGATAAAAACTAAGCGATATTCAAAACAAAGAGGACTTCACATAAGGACAGTTAAAGGCTCAAGTTAGCCTCCACACTTAGACAACAAATACACTCAAACAGATTTCTACATTAGGCACTAGACAGTTTCAGAATTGAGGAAAATTGAAGTTATTAAGCTCTATATACATGGTTTCTAAACAACTACTCAGTTTAAGAGTATCTGGTACTGTTATGCCGTTTATTGAGATTACATATTATAAGTTATTAAAACCCACAGACATGGTATCAAAGTGATTTATGCAATAGGGGGAATGAAAACCATTGGGAATACTCAAATTTACTCGTGTTTGATCCTATTGGCATGCTTTCTAAGCAAGTAGCAGTATTTTATAGCTAGGTTCTAATAGTTGGCAGTTGAAAGCTGATTCTACAACACTTCGTCCTTATGAGCATGTTTTCTAGGCAAGCGATAGATATAACAGTAGCTGATGAATCCATTAAGAACCTATGGGCATGATATCTAGATGAGGACCAGTAGAGAATAAGCTAGTATAATCCTATAGGCATGGTATCTAATGAACATCCTGTCATTATGCAAATTGAAGGATAGTTATTGGCATTTGTTTCCTATAGGCATGTTGTGTAGTGACACATAGTAGTGTACATGGGAATAAATAGAGTATTTAAGCTTATGCTGTGATAGTAAAGAAGTTGTGCGAGTGTGTGATTCCCCTAATGGCAGGATTTCTACTATTGTACATGGAAATTCAAATAGCATATATGGCAGGTTGGATAAAATACAAGTAAATCATACGAATCCTACAGGCATATTTTCTACTAGCTCATGCAAACATTGGAATATACCATTTCCACAATTTCACTAATACCCCAATTATTTATTACAAAATTATTACAGACCAAATATTACATAAGAAATTATAGTAGGCCTAAAGGAGATACCCAGTATTGCCTGGGCCTTCAACAAACTCCTTCTTCGCAAATAGCACGCCTAGATCCAAACAGGAGACTATGCCCATCAGCACAACCCAAAAGTCATAGAGGAACTCAAGTCAAACCAAACAGTCACAAATTGCCCATATGACCCAAATATTGAATTACAAAGAAATCACTTACACAACCAGTTTGCAGATTATACAAATAATCTGAGGAAGAAAAGCTAAATGCCAGAGACAGCGCAAGTTCTAGTAGTACAAAGAGTGATAGAATAATCCCAAATCCTTGGGTGTCAGAGTTCACAAGGGTCTCAAATGGACCCCGAACAGTGCTCACATAGGGAGGTCAATTGAGAGTTTTGGTGGCTTTAGCTTTCAGCCGGCTAAGAGTGATAGATTCAGAATTGTGTAGGTAACAAATGAGAGTGAAATTACATTGATTAAGTGATAGAATTTGAAGTGGTACACTTATATTTTAGAAGAAGACATAGCAAGGGTGATTAAACAAAGAACATACAAGCAAAGAGAATCAACAAAAAACTCAAAGGACAGGTTGATATCACAAGTTCAAACACTTAGCATATTGGGAAGAAAACATTTTGTAAGAGTCAGGGAAATCAGGTTTTTTGAGACTACAAGAGTAACATACAAAGGTGCACAATGCCAAACGAGTCTAAAGTAGAGCACTAACCTAAAGTTTACCTATAAAACTTAAAGCACGAAAAATGGAGCGAAGATTGCTCCCGTTTGTAGAATGGTTACCTCCTAGATTACCTGTAAAACTTAAAGCACAGTGCGTGCGAATATATATATATGGGTTATTGTGAAAGTTTAAACGTGATGCAAATCCCTTTGGAGCATGAAGGTTATATTTGGATAGTGTGGATGATGTCCTTAGACCATGATGTCCTGGGCCATGAAGCGTATGATAAGGGATTTGCAGGCCATGAAATGGTGTCCTCGAGCCATGAGTATGGTGCCTCTGGACTATGACGCCGTTGAATAATGATGTGCAATTTTGAGAGATCCTCAGGCCATGTAATAGTGTCTCCCAACTATGAGGATGATGCCTTCGGACTATGACACCTTTGGACAAAATGGCGATGTTTCAGCCCATGCAAAGATATGATGCCTGGTCATATGCAAGGATGAGACAAGACAAGGCTTAGTCTTGTGTGAGATGAGGGTGGCTCTTAGCCCTAGGTGACCAAAGAGATAATGCTAAGTCTTAAGTAGCATAGTGGAGATAGTATTTAGTCTCACGCAAGGAAAGGCAATGCTTAGCCTTACACAATTAGGGAGGCAGTGCTTAGCCTCATGTAAGAAGAGGAGACAATGCTTAGTCTCATGCAGGGAAAGGTAGTGCTTAGCCTTATGCAATTAGGGAGGTAGTGCTTAGCCTCATGTAAGAAGAGGAGACAATGCTTAGTCTCATGCAGGGAAAGGCAGTGCTTAGCCTCATTAAATTAGGGAGGAAATGCTTAGTCTTATGCAATTAGGGAGGCAATATTTAGCCTTGTGCCAGAAGAAGAGACAATGCTTAGTCTCATGGAGGGAAAGACAGTGTTTAGCCTCATGCAATTAGGGAGGCAATGCTTATCCTAATGTAATTAGGAAGGTGGTGCTTAGCCTCATGCCACAAGAGGAGACAATGCTTAGTCTCATGCATAGAAAGGCAGTGCTTAGCCTTATGCAATTATGGAGGCAATGCTTAACCTCATGCAAGAAATGGAGACAATGCTTAGTCTCATACAAGGAAAGTCAATGCTTAGCCTTATGAAATTAGGGAGGCAGTGCTTAGACTCATGCAAGAAGAGAAGACAATGCTTAGTCTCATGCAGAGAAAGGCAGTCCTTAGCCTTATGCAAATTAGGGAGGCAATGCTTAGCCTCATGCAACAATACTTAGTCTCATGCAAAGAAAGGCAGTGCTTAGCCTTACGCAAGAAAAGCAATGATCAGCTACGAGAGAGTAAAGTATTTCTTAGCTTGATGTGTTTGCGTTTAGCATCTTGTCATGATGGAGGTAGTGATTTTGCTGTGCGTATGTATTTGCGAATATTACTTTTGTGTCTATCGTACCTGCATTCAAAGGAAAATTCTGAGTTTTGCGGGGGACGGTTGGTTCGTGCTCTTAATTCCTTGCTTCGCCTTTACTCCTGTCTCGAGATCCTATTTGAGTTACCTTGGGTAACGTCTGACTGTCATAGAAACAAAGTTTTCAAAAAATATGCGTGCATTTGACAAATTATTTGCGAAAATATAACTATTTGAAATGCAATATGTGATATCAAATAATTTAGATGAACTAGTGACTGTGACACATTTCAGAGACATTGTAACCTCCTTGCCTTAGAATTTTGAGGGCTCCCCTCAAAATTCTGCCCCAGTTTAAATACAATACTTTTGGCTGTTCCACATATGACGAAGTTGGCTGAACTTGAAATCTTGTCCCAACTTCCGATCATCGGGAAAATGAATATTTTATTTATATGTGACTGAACCCACAAGGCTACCTGCGTATTGCCTCTTAAACGAGAATTAGGTCAAGCGTAGTTCAGTTACATCAAGTGAATAAATTCAAACAATCCTAAACATAGTATCTCTTGACTGCATCTGAGTTGATAGGTTTTGGCCAAATCTTTCCATTCATTTCTGCAAGTATGAGTGCTCCTCCTGTTAATACTTGATGAACTATGTAGGGACCTTGCCAATTGGGTGAGAACTTCCCCTTGGCTTCATCCTGATGTGGGAAGATCTGTTTTAGCACCAACTGCCCCGGTGTGAATTGCCTTGGTGTGACCTTTTTGTTGAAAGCTCTTGCCATTCTGTTCTGGTAGAGTTGACTGTGACATACTGCATTCATTCTCTTTCTATAAATGAGAGTCAGTTGTTCATAGTGGCTCTGTACCCATTCTGCATCGCTGAGCTTGGCTTCTCGTAACATTCTGAAAGAATAGATTTCTACTTCGGCAGGAATAACTGCTTCAATACCATAAACCAATAAGTAAGGAGTTTCCCCAGTTGATGTGCGAACCGTGGTACGATACCCGAGCAGAGAAAATGGCAACTTCTCATGCCATTGCTTGTAATTATCTACCATTTTCAATAGTATCTTCTTGATGTTCTTGTTGCCAGCCTCCACAACTCCATTCATTTTTGGCCTGTATGCCGTGGAATTCTTGTGCTTGATCTTGAAAGTTTCACACATGGCCTTCATTAGGTCACTGTTGAGATTGGCGGCATTGTCAGTGATGATTGACTCTGGCATTCCGAACCGATAAACAATGCGATCCCGAACAAAATCTGTGATGACCTTCTTAGTTACAGCTTTGTAAGATGCGGCTTCAACCCATTTTGTGAAATAATCTATGGCCACTAGAATGAACCTATGCCCATTTGAAGCAACGAGTTTAATTGGACCGATGACATCCATACCCCAAGCGTAGAAAGCCTAGGGTGCACTTATTGCGTTGGGTTGACGAAAAGAAGATAAAATTCATAATACTAGATTAAAAGATGAATATCTAATGTTAAAAAGTGAAACTAATACAAAATTTCCCAAAAGGGAAGTTCCAACAGTCTCACGTGCTCAACAAATACACAACATTACCTAAAAATGACAAAAAGTTCTATTTATACTATGCTGAAATATTTGGACAAAAATACCCACGTGGAGATTATGAGGCCGCGTAATTTTGACTGCGGCCGCACTCTTGCTTTAGCAGCCGTGTAATTCTGATCGCGGTCCGCGATATTCACTTCTAGATCTGGGTTGAGCTTGGTTTCGCGAACTGCGTAATTTCCATCGCGGTCGCGTAGGAGACTTCCGCGGCCGCATAATCTTGACGTGAACCGCACTTCTTGTTTTTGCTTAAAATGTAAGCTCTCTGAACCTTAGCAACCATGGTCCGCGTAATTCCAATCGCGGCCGCGCAGGTACTTTCGCGGTCACACCTTTCTAACGCGGTCAGCGTTAATGTTTTAGCCCACAAATCTATCTCTCTGAATCTTCCTTTTGCGGACCTCGAAATAGTGCTCGCGACTGCGTTGTAGATTTCGCAGCCGCACAATATTAGTGCGGTCTGCGTTTCACACCTTTTGGACCAGTCTTAGTTTTTGTTCAAGTGTTGACTCCTTTATGAGTTGATTATGACTCCTTTGGCTCATTTTGAACAATCCCTGCAAGCAAGCATATTACATTACTTTCCGGGAATACCTTCACGCATTTGTGGCCCTAAAAACAAGTAAAAGAGAGGAAATAATAGGTTAAAATCCCTACTTATCTATGATCTAAGTGGACATGAAAGTCATACTAAGATAGGCAAACAAAAAGATCTTCGTATGACGAATTTGTGAAAATCTCAAATTTAAGAGGAACTTTATGCGGACAAGTGACCGCTTTCAATTGACATGTACACATATAATAGGTGATGATATATGCTCCCATGTTACTAGACAGTGAAAAGGTTTCATGATAGCATTCACAAAGGGAGTAAATTGATTGTTTAACCATAGGATCCACATACATAAGAGAGAGAGAGAGAGAGAGAGAGAGAGAGAGGGGTTCAAGAAGGATCTCAACACTAGGCTGTCTTACATTAGATTCAATACCATATAGGTAAACATTATGATGGTGCGTGTACACGTAAGCAGATGTTCTCCATTTGAATCAACAGGTTCTATAAGAAATTCATCACGTATAGTCCCTTGTTGAGAATTTGGGGAAACAAGTGGGAAGTGTTAACCTACGGTTATAACTCAATTCTACAAAATAAATGTAGAGCTCAACTCCACAATAGGTTGTAATTAAGAGAATTTGTCATAAAGTGGCTTAAAGAATAATGTGCCTCGTTCAAAGAGTAGGTACATGCAATGTTTTGCGATTCAGTTTCTTGTTAAGACCATGTTTATGAAGGCTCTTAAATATGGATATGTGTGGTCTGATGAGTTGTAGCAGAATCAAGCAATGTAGTAACTAGGGGAATATCCTCACCCCTCGGGTGCTCACCCCCATCATCAATTATAGGGTCCATTGCCACTCCTGGGGTGACATTGGCTCTTTGGCCAGTTCTTGCCTTCTTCTTAGGTGCCATGTACTGAAAGTTAAAGTAAAGCACCAGTCAAAGGAGGAGCAATCTTACAAACAACTTTATCGAACGATCAAGAACATGAAAGAAGGGTATTATTCCTAAATACCCATGTAGCCTCCAAATTATAGATGTGGTCGACAATACACCGATAATAAGGACCCTACTAGACACGGCTCCTAGAAATCCTAAGACACTTTATAACCTTAGGCTCTGATACCAAGTTTGTCACGCAACAAAATTGGGGAGCGCGACTGGCGCTCAACCGAGTGAACCCAGCCGAGCAAGCCTGTTAAATTTCCTTCTACCCAAACTCATCCATGGATAGAGATAATACATATTTTCATTAATTAGACAATAAGGTGATCAAGTCTACAATACCAATTCATTAACAATAGTTTCATCATTTCAAAGTCTCAAATGGAACAAGAAATATAACCAAAACATAACATAGTTTGACTTTCCCAACACCAATATACTACCTACACTATGTCTACGGAGCCTCTATAGATAAAGAAGAGTACAATGATAATGCCAGGAACAAGGCCCCGGCTATACTCAAACATAATACACAAAGAACAAAAGATACATGAACCGGGAATGAAGTGGGGCTCACCAAGTCAGCTGGGAAGAAGGTGTGCTACTATTACATATTAATGCCTCCTGTTGTGGAACCACCTACATCCATTAAAGACGCAGCGCCCCCGGCAAAAGGGACGTTGGTACCGCCGAATAACACTAGTATGTATAATTAAACACCCTCTCAATATAATTCATAATATTACACGGAGGAACAATCATAAAATCAATGGAAGCCTCGAACAATACCAAAACATCAGGTTAAGAACCACATAGGATTTCAAGTAAATTTCCATATTGCGGCTTGGAGATTCTTAGTACCTATATACCATCATTCACAATACTATTATTCACAATACCAATACCACCGTAATCTTAGCACGGAGTCCGATCACAACCCGATCGGCTAGGCTATCTCATTAGAGACATCAACCACAATCACTCTCAATATTAATACCACCGTACCTTTAATACGGAGTCCGATCATGACCCGATTGGCTAGGCTATCTCATAAGAGACATCAACCACAATCACAATTTCAATTATAATTCCCAGCACAATTACCACCATGTGTGCGATATGGTGTCGGATCACGACCCGATCGGCTAGGCTGTCTTATTCGAGACATCAACCATTTTATATCAATCATCACGTTTCATATTTCTTTCACATCTTTTTATTTCATTGGCAGTAATGGCCACAATTATAAGATCATTCCTGGCACATTAGCCGTATGTAGTATTTCATGCTCACATTTTAAATTTCAAACATCATCATCATCATCAACTACAAATACAATTTAATTCAATATTTACAGCACACATATGAGCAATTTAGAGTCTTAGGCACATAGAGATACTTCACAAATTTTGTCATAATAGCCATCGTTTCAACTTGACCGAAGTCGAAACATTATTAATGCAAAACCAATACTTGAACCCATTCTCAAATGATAACATGAAATTATGATAGCATTTGGTATACATATTGATCATATAGATTTCAACACAATCTTATTCGGAATAGCCAATTTTATAATAAACCACTCGGGACATGCATAAATTACAAGAATATCGTGAAATTCAATTATAAAAGAATAGTTTAGCCAAACACTAGGTGTGCATTATTGTAGCATTTTAGCATTTTATCAAACACTAGGTGTGCATTAAGGTTTCAAGGTCCTTTTATGGAAGATTCCATCATCCCACAACCCATTCTTTACCATGCTTAGTTCAACAATCTTCCTACACCCCTTGATAACACATGCATGTAAAATACATAACTCTCATGCCCAAAATTATCTTGCTAATTATCCATGTTTTAGTTAAATTTCGACATTAAGGGCTAGGGTGTGGAATCTTACCTCTAGGATGCAGACCTTGTGTTTTTTCCTTCTTAATCTTCCAAGATTTGAGCAAGAATTGAGGAACAATTATTGAGGAACACTTTCTCATTCTAGGGCACTCTCTCTCAATCTAAAACTGTCAGATTTTAGCTCCAAAATGGTCCATTGCTTCTATTTAATGAAGTAGGGTCGGGTTGTAGAAACCCAAAAATGAATCTGCGGAACAGGGTCTACGGTTGCATATGCGATCGCATAATTGATATGCGTTCCGCATATCGGCCGCACAATTTGGCCCCTAAAGCTATTGTTACCTGCCTAGGTCTACGGTCACTATGCGACCCGCAGACCTGTTCTACGGTCCCATAACGAACCGCCGAACAGTTCTGCGGTCGCATAGTCGATCGTAGAACGGCAACCAAGCCTGCCCATCTTGGCCTCACTCTGCGACCATTATGCGGTCCGTAGAGTGATTCTGAGACCGCATAGTGGGCCGCATAAATGTTAAATTGCTTTGCAAAATTTTACGGGGCCTTACACTAATATTTACCTTTTTTTGCATATATCATGAGCTTCCTCCTTATCCTTCCTCCAGGTCATCACGCGGGAGTAACAATCTCTGTACCAGTTTGTTGTGTTAGCCCTTGGAATTTCCCAGGCCTGCCACTTCTAACACGCTCTTCAGCATACTCACGACACGATGCCATATGTTCCTGCCCGCACATCAGACAGATCGGGATGGGTGTCCCCAACCTAGGGAATTTGTTCTTGTGCCCCCTTTTTCTGAAACCACAACATGTTTCAAGAGTCATCCAACATAAACCCAAGTGGCGCTTCTTATAAATCAAACATTCCAGCTTATTGGTTCCAACAATCCTCTCTCGTTTCTTAGGTGCCCTCACCACATGATTCAGTGGCGTGTTAACATTAATAGGAACAAGGGCACTTTTCCTAGCAACTAGTTCTTTCGATCTCTCCTCGCTGCCTGGAACTCGTGGGTTACTCATCTGGAAAATGAGACATAACGAGAAAACTAACTTTCTACCTCTAGCTCTACCGCATGATCTGGAGTATCATAGAAAGGTGACATTCCTAAATGCCCAAGTAGCCTACTAATTAGAGATATGGTCGACAACACACCGATAAGAAGGAATCTACCAGACATGGCTCGGAGACATCCTATGATACTTTCAATCCCTTCGCGCTGCCTGATACCAAGTTTGTCATGCTCCAACCTCTGGGAGCACGACCAACGCTAAATCGAGATAATCCGGTCAAGCAATCTTGTTAGATACTTTCTACCCGACCTTACCTATGAATAGAGTGGAGATGTATTCAATTATTTAAACATTATGAGGATTTCATAATCAACACCAAATCCACTACTATTAGTAGCTTGATTTATAATTCCCAAAATATATTACACATTCATAGTTTGAAGTGGAACATGTGGTACAAATACAACATTTCTAGTTTTGACTTTCCCAACATCAATGTACAACCCACAACATGTCTAAGGAGCCTCTAAGTACAACAGAAGAGTAGTATGGAAGTGCCGACGACAAGGCCCTGGCCTCAAAATACAAAGTACGACATCAAGTGACATCATGCCCCGAATAGAGTAGGACTCACCAAAACCTGTTGAATAGGGAATACCTGGTAATGAGGAATACAACTGCCCGCTGATTAACCACCTCCATCCATTGAAGATGCAGCGCCCCCAGAAAAATGGACATTATTACATATTTAATAGTACTAGTATGTAAAGATAAATGTCCTCTTTTGAAATATAATGCCAATATAATAAAGGGAAAGCCATGGAAACAACAAGCAACGATCGATGATATCCAAATGCCATGTTAAAACATAACAACTTCTAAAATACGAAGATAATATTGTGAAGATGATAATCCAAACATGAAGATATTATTATTTTTGATTGGGAGACATTTATTCCGATATACCATCGTGAATTTAGCACGGAGTACGATCACGTCCCGATCGGCTAGGCTATCTCATCAGATGACATCAACCACAATCACAATCACTATCTCAGTACCGATATACCATCATGAATTTAGCACAAAGTCTGATCACGGCCTAATCGGCTAGGCCGTCTCATCCGAAGACATCAACCACATTCATAATCACTATCTCAATCATAATCATTAAAGACAATCACCACTATATATGCGGCATGGCATCTGATCTCGACCTGATCGGCTGGGCCGTATCACCACAATCTCGTGTGGATCGACATCACCCTTTGCTAACAATCATCTCATCTCAGATAAGGAGAATAATTTTATCATATCAATATCATCCCAAATAAGGGGAATAATCACAATCCACTCTAACACCGGCACGTGTAGTTTCGGGGTTAGGTTATTTCAAACTACCCTTCCTCGATGACTAACGATAGTCCCAAAAATATTTTTGTTTTGCATACAAAGGAAATAGAAATACAAATACCTTCACCTCATAACCTTTCACACCATATATAGCTCCATTAGTACTTTCCACCACTCCCAACATTATTATTTCCTTAGCTCTCGTGGCCAGACATATGATTCATCTTTTATGGCACGATGGCCGTATTTGATATTCCACACTTTCATATCTTTACTTTCAAGGATCATCATCATAAGTATCAACATATAGAATATTTTAGATATCCCAACTTTAAGTTCAATAGTAATGAAGGCTTTAAACACAATAGTTTGCTTTGTAAAGAAATGGAGCAAGATGATTTGCAATCGAAGCACAAGTTAAACTTATAAACGAGTGGCACACCATTTATTCTTGAAATACCTGTCACCAAAAGGGAAATACACAGTTTCAACTCGTGAATATGTAAGAGCTTATTCGAAGTTAATTTGGAGCAGTTGAATCAGGTTTCATTTCATAACCTTTCTCACATCATTTCATTTCATTGGCACCATTGGCCATAAGTATAACTTTCATTCTTGGCTCGGTGACCACACTTTATATCTCTAACTCACTTCTTTTACCTTTAAGCATCTTTATAGATTATCAACAATATGAGCATTCGAAATCAAGGCCTTAAGTAAATATACGAGCAATAGGAGTTTTAGACGCATTGAGTATTCTTTCCAAGTTATGCATAATGGACTTTCATTTGAACATGAATTGAAGTTATAATGCTTTAACACATAAACCATACTTGAAAACATTCCCGAAGGAGATCGTGATGATATAGGAGTAATTGGAACAAGTTTTGAGTACATACATCTTTCAACACGCTTACTTGGAATAATCGAATTTATAAGGACTAACTCGGAACATGAGAAGTATGAACCTCTCTTAACCATACTTGAAACTTATGGGAACATCATGGAATTTAATTCTAAGAGAGAAGTTTAGTCAACATACCTTTCTTGATCTTTCCTTAAGTTATTACAATGTCCCAACACCTGTAGCAATATAAATCTATTGGAAGATAGCGAAAACCAGATAATAATTAGAAGGATTCTCATGACGTAAGCCTCTCGGGAATTTTGACAAATACCTATTATGCAAAATGGACTACAAAGCTCTACAATGGTAATCCCTTCCCTCCTCGACCAATTGCAATAAGAAACTACCAAAAAATATTCAACAACCCCACATACTACCATTTAATGTTACATGCATGGCTTATCTCCAATTCCAAAACCCAATTAAACCCATGACAATTGCATGAAGGTTTTTGGACAAGGTCTTACCCAGGTAGATGATGGATTAGTGAGTGGATTCCCTTGAATATTCAAGAATGGGGCAAGGATTGATGATTAGAATGGCCAGGTCTTTTCCCCTTCACACTACAATACTCTCACTTCTCTCTAAATTATCAGATATTTGCTTCAAAATGAGCCCCAAAGGATATTAATCAAAATGGGGTCGGGTAAGAAACTTTCCATAAATGACCCCCGAAATCAATTATGTGGTGCAATTTTATTGTAGAAAAATAGATATGTTGCAAGCAGAATAGATATATGGCCAGCAGAATAGATATGTGGCAAGCAAAATAGCCACAAAATGATTTTCAAATTCTGGGTTGGATTTGGTCCATTTCGCGGTAGCATAATCATTATGCGGTCAGCAGAAGCATTATATTGCAAGAAAAAATAGTTTTCAAAATTTTTCCCTCTTCTGTTCCACTCCGCGGCAGATCTATGGTCCGCGAAGCAATTCTGTGGTCGCACAATGGACCACAAAAATGCCATGTTCTGCAACAATATTCCTCCAACACCCCAATGCATTATACAACCCAAAATGTCTGTATCTCGGCTTGTTTTCTACAATCTTCAAACACATTAGCCTACCTCGGCACCACGAAACCTTAAATTCCTTGGCAAAAGTTTATGTGGCCTAAAAGTTTCATATTCTTATGGGATCGGGCCGTTCGCCTCAGCAGGATTTTTGTAATACATGCAATATTAACTGATAATTTATAAATAACCTTCAAACAACACAACCACTATCATATAAAGAAACTCTGTAACTCAACAGAAACATAACTTCCCAAAATCCGGCGATTACAAGTCACAAGCTCTATAAGATGGTATTGAGCATCCCTATACATCAGTGTCTATAAAAGGATAAGAAAGTAAATAAACTTGATAAAGGGTGACTCCGAGGCCTGTGGACGCCAGCAGGTATAACTTGAAGTCTCCGAACTGGACTCGTCTCACAGGTACTTGGACTGGTAGGAGGTATCTGGATCTGCACAAAAAGATGTGCAAAAGCATAGCATGAGTACACTACAACGGTACCAGTTAGTCCCAAGCCTAACCTCGGTAGTGTAGTGACGAGGTTAGGTCAAGGCCCTACTGGAATCGATAAGATGCTGGATAGGTATATAACAGTGAAATAATGATAGCAATGAAAATGAGACAATAAAGAAATATACTAAGATTATCTACACTGAACTAAGGCAAATAATTTATCACGGAAGGAAAACAAGTAATTCTATCGCACGGAGAAAAGCAACATAAAACAAGTGAAGTAATAGAAAAGAATCAACAAGAATCACTACCGAGGTACCGCCTCGTAGTCTCAAATAACAAAATATTTCACAATCTTTCCTCATATCACCGTGGAGCCTTGCATTTAGTTTTGAAAATTATTTTCCCAAAATAGCATCATGCGTTTTAGCCCACCTTATCACATCGTGTGGCTTCAAGTAGTTCCCCTACTAGCAACATGCGTATCAAGCCCACCTTATCTCACTGTATGAGTTTCAACCCCAAGCCTTATACCACTGCATGCGAATTAATATCACAACGTATCAAGTAAGAGATAAGACAAGTATGTGTTTTCACAATAAATAGCCCATGACTTAACCACAATATGCACAAGAGTCTCACAATAACAACCGGAAGTGAATAACTCAACAAGAATAGTATTCCATAAATTTACAACTTTGCCTCAATGTAAATCACGGCCTTTTATAACTTAATACCAATTTCAACAACAAGATGTTCCAAAAATAACAACTTCAAGTGAAGAACTCAACGGTTAAATCATAAATAAGTAATAAAGGAAACAATACTTCAACTGAACATGTAAAGGCAATTAACAAGTAAGAGATAAGACAAGTAGAGCATGTGAAGATAGACTAATGATGATGATTATAACATGGTACGGTAACTCAATTAAGGCATGAAAGGAATCTACATAGCTAAAACTGGTAAATTTCAACATATAGCCTGTGTACACACTCATCACCTAGCGTACACGGCTTTCACAAAACACACTTCAAGCAACCCAACACCAATCCTAATGGGTAATTCCCCCACACAAAGTTAAGCAAGACTCTTACCTCAAAACACGCTAACTCAATCCACTAGTAAGCCCTTCCCTCCGGACGGCTGGAAACTAGCAAAAACAACTTCATACCATAAAGATAAACTATAGGAAATTATTTCAAACAATAAAGTTACGATCTTTACAAAGAAACAAAAAGTCAATCCAGGCCCGCGTCTTGGAACCCATAAAAATTACAAAATCCAAACACTCATTCGATAACTTGTCCAACCATACAAGAATTACTCAAATCGCATTATAAATAACCAAAATTTAGCCTAAGAAGTTTTCATAATTTTTTCACAAATTGCCAACTCAAGTCAATAATTAAATGATAAAAATAACAATGGATTCGTGTAATATAACCAAAACCGAGTTAGAATCCCTTACCCCGATGAATTTCTTGAAAAGCTCTTGAAATATCGCCAAAAAACCGAGCTCTCTAGGTCCAAAAAGGAATAATGAAATCAAACCCTCGAACTAAGCCCTTTTCTGCCAAGCGATTTCGCTTTGCGGGTAAGGGGTCATATCTGCAGAAAATCCATGGCAAGTGACGTTCCAACTAATGCACTCAAGGCTCGCACCTGCGGGCACACAAGTGCTTCTGCGCGGGGTCCTCCGCTTGTGCGACCCCAAGTTGGCTAGACCATTCCACTTTTGCAATGCATTCCCCGCATCGGCGGTTCAGATTCTGTGGACAAATGACCGTACCTGCAATCCCAGCTAAGCAAGGCCAACTTTATTTTTGCGACTGCAAGGCAGCTTCTGTGGTGCCGCACTTGCGGCCTGAAATGTGCAGGTGCGATCGCATTAGAGATTCGGCAATGTCTAAGGTCCAAAATTGTTCCTTATTCAATCTGAATAACACCCGGGGCCCCAAGGACCCCGTCCGAACATACCAACAAGTTCCAAAACACATAACGGACCTACTTGAGGCCAAAACTCAAATCAAAGAACATCGATTCTACGAATCGCAACCCAATTCAAGCATATGGAAACTATGAACTTCCGAATTCTAAAACTAATGTCAATTCATACCAAAACAATTCCGATTGACTTAAAATTTGCACACAACTCATAAATGACATGACAGATCTATTCCAACTTTCGGAATCGGAATCTGACCACGATATCAATAAAGTCACCCCCTGTCAAACTTTCCAACCTTCCAAACCTTCAACTTTCTAACTTTCACCAATTCAAGCCGAAACGACCTACCTCCAAATCAATATCCGAACATGCTCCTAAGTCCAAAATCACCATACGGGTCTACTGGAACCATCAAAATGTAATTCCCAAGTCTTCTATCCAAAAGTCAAACTATGGTCAACTTTTTTAACTTAAGCCTCCAACTTAGGGACTGAGTATCCCATTTCAGTCTGAAACTCACCTAAAACCAAAACCAAACACTCCGACAAGTCCAATAACCACAATATAACATATAAGAGGCAATAATTAAGGGATCGAGGCTAAAACACTCAAAACAACCGACCGGGTCATTACAAGTCAACCCCGGGCTTGCCCACACAAAACCTGAGTCCAAGGGTAGATCTCGACTACACAGAACCCCATGAGTCCATATATAAGTTTTTGTTTCAAATTCGAGTTGGATTCGACTCTCAAATCCCAAATATATTTATTTTTCAAAATATATACAAAATCTCCCAAATCTTCTACTCAAATTCGTTGGATTAGAGGTTAAATCTCATAACTAATTATGTAATATATTTAAAAGTCACGACCCGAATACTAGGTAAGCCTAACAATTTCGAAAATACTGAAAATAATAATTGAATTACTACTAAACTTCAACGGATATATATATCTAAAAAGTGCCGCTCAGCATGTACAAGCAAAAGTTCAACTTAGAGAATAATCAACGCCCAAAACCAGGTAGTCACAAACCACAAGCTCTATGGAATGTACTAGTTGTCTCTATGCATCAATATCTAAGAAAAATAGAAAGAACAACATAAAAGGATTGGGGGGGGGACTCCGAGGTCTGCAGACGTTGGCAGACATACCTTGAAGTCTCCAATCAATAGCACACACTCTACTGATATCGGGGCTGGTAGGATGTACCTGGTTCTGCACACAAAACATGTGCAAAAGCGTAGTATGAGTACATCACAACAGTACCTAGTAAGTGCCAAGCCTAACCTCGATAGAGTAGTGATGAGGTCGGTCAGGGCTTAACTGGAATAAAAGGAAAGCAAGGCAGAAGATATAGTAATATAATATGAAGGCTGAGAGTTTAACAATGCAAAATTACAGAAAGGTAACAATATAGCACATTGGTGTAAACAACAGGGGTACTCCCGAGATATCACCTTGTAGTCCCAAACATAAATATGCAGTAAGGGAGCTCCCGAGGTACCGCCTCGTAGTCCCAAAAGTAAATATGCAACAGGGGAGCTCCCGAGGTACCACCTCATAGTCCCAAAAGTAAATATGCAACATGAGAGATCCCAAGATACCACCTCGTAGTCCCAAAAGTAAATACACAACTAGTAGCCGATGGAACAACGGATTCACAGCAAGGAATCCTACAGTTTAAGACTAAATACAAAATCAAGGAAACATGTATTCAACTAAGCACGTTGCACATATTTCAAATAAGGATTTAGACACGTAGACATGCGATATTAGGTTAAACATGATAACTACACATCCTGGAATAAGTCATTAAGATATAGACCGTGTACGCATTCGTCACCTCGTGTATATGGCACTCACTAACAAATCCGAAGAGGATTTCCTCCGCACAAGGTTAGACAAGTCACTTACCTCAAGCCAAGCTCAATCAGCCAATAAGAATGCATTTTTCTTGACTTTCCGACTCTGACTGGCCCAAATCTAGCCAAAGTAATTTCATACCATGAATATGGCTATAAGAAACTAATACAATTAATGAAATCAAGACTTTAACAAGAAATTAGAAAATCGCCCTAAAAAGTCGACCTGAGGCCACGTCTCGGAATCGGGTAAAAGTCCCAAAATTTGAAAACCCATTCAATCATGAGTTCACCCATAACAAAATTTCTCAAATCCGATACAAAAAGCTCCATCAAAACCTCAAAATTCGGCCTAAGGATTTCTCCACCTATTTTCACAAATTTCTCAACCCAAAACCTTAATTAGATGAAGAATAAATGATATCTTAGTGGAAAGTGATCAAAAACAAGTCAAGAATCCTTACCCAAATGTTTCCTCTAAAACACAATCGAAATTTTCCTTCAATCCGAGCTCTCTATGTTCAAAAATGGAGAATGAAATTAAACCTTCAGAATTGGCCCTTTTCTGCCCAACGAAATCGCACCTACGAACCCACAACCGTATCTGCGGCTCCGCACCTACTGAATTTCCATCTCATGTGCGGAAATCGCTGCTGCGAACCATGTCCAATTCTTCAATCAACAAGCCTTCCAAGCCTTTCCGCGTCTGCGCTCAGTTTTTCACTTCTGCGGTGCCGCACCTGCGGCCCCAATATGCGTAGGTGCGATTGCACCAGATACAGCAATGCTTTAGATGTGCATCAAGTCAAATTTTGTTCTGGATTCAAGTCCGAATCACACCCGGGGCCCTCGGGACCCCATCCGAACCTAGTTGAGCCGTCAAATCACATCAAACAACATCACAATCATGAATCGCACCTCAATTCAAGCCTATTGAAACTAAGAAATTCCAACTTCTACAAAGGACGCTGAAACCTATCAAATCACGTCCGATTGATCCCAAATTTTGCATACAAGTCACATTTGACATTACATATCTACTCCAACTTCCAGAATCAGAATTCGACCTGATATCAAGAAGTCCACCCCTGAAAAAATTTTCCAAAAATCCTCAAATTTTGAACTTTCACATACTAATGCCGAAATGACCTATGGACCTCCAAATCAACATTCGGACACGCTCCTAATACCGAAATCAACGTACAGAGCTATTAGAACCGACTAAACTCTATTGTGGAGTCATCTTCACACAAGTCGAACTATGGTCAACTCTTACAACTCAAACTTCACATTTATGGACTATATGTCCCATTCCACTCCGAAACTTTCCGACACCAAGCACCCCGGAAAGTCATGTAAGCAAACACCTGAAGCAGAGAGGACAATAAATAGGCGATAGGGGCTCATTTTCTCAAAATGACCGGCTAGGTCGTTACATCCTCCCCCTATTAAAACAATCATTCGTCCTCGAACGAGCGTAGAGACATACCTGAAGTGGTGACAATATGAGTATAACAGATGCGCATATCATGCTCGGTATCCCAAGTCGCCTCCTCGATTGGATGGCCCCTCCACTGCACCATCACTGAAGCAATATTCTTTGACCTCAACTTTTGAACCTGCTTGTCCAAAATGGCCAACGACTTCTCAACAAAGGACAAATCCTTGTCCAACTGGACTGAGCTGAAATCCAACACATGGGACGGATTGCCGTGATACTTCCAGAGTATAGAAACATGGAATAATGGATGAACTGCAGTTAGACTATATGGTAGTGCAAGTCTGTAAGACACCTCTCCAACCTTTCGAAGAATCAAGAAGGCCCGATATACCCAGGGCACAACTTACCCTTATTTCCAAACCTTATAACACCCTTCATGTCGAAACCGGAGCAAGATCTGCTCCCCAATCATGAATGCAACATCATGAACCTTCTGATCCGCATAAATCTTCTGTCAGGACAGGGCTATACAAAGTCGATCCTGAATCACCTTAACCTTCTCCAAGGCATCTTGAACCAAGTTTGTACCCACTAGCCTAGCCTCGCCCAGATCGAACCAACCCACTGGAGACCGACACCGTCTACAATACAAAACCTCATACGGGGCCATCTGAATGCTCGACTGATAACTGTTGTTTTAGGCAAACTCTGCAAGTGGAAAAATCTCATCCCATGAAACCCCAAACTCCATCACGAATGCGCGGTGCATATCCTCTAGTATTTGTCCATATGTTTGAGGGTAAAATATTTTGCTTAACATAAATGGAGTATGCAACTCATATTTTACTACCCTCCAGAACCACGATGTAAACTGCGTACCCTGGTTAGAGATGATAGATACCGGCACGCCATGAAGCCTGACGATCTTACTGATATAAACTCGAGGGCTTGAAAGAATAAGTAGTCATCAATGGAATGAAATGAGCTGGCTTGGTCAATCTATCCACAATCACCCAAACTGCATCGAACTTCTTTAGAGTCCATGAGACCCAACAACAAAATCCATAGTGATCTGCTCCTATTTCCACTCCGGATTCTCTTGCTTCTGAAGCAATCCACCTGGTCGTCGATGCTCGTACTTCAGCTGACAATTTAGGCACCGATCTACATACTCTACTATGTCCTTCCACATTCTCCTCCACCAATAATGCTACCTCAAGTCCTGATACATCTTCACGGCACCTGGATGAATAGAGTACCGCGAACTATGAGCCTGTTGGAGAATCAACTCACCCAAACCATCTATATTGGACACACATAGCCTGCCCTGCATCCTCAATGCACCGTCATCCCCAATAGTGACCTCCTTGGCATCACCGTGCTAAACCGTGCCCTTAAGGTCAAGCATATGGGGGTCATCATATTGACGCTCCCTGATACGATCATCAAGAGAAGACTGAGAAACCACACAAGCCAAAACTCAACTCGGCTTAGAAACATCCAATCTAACAAACTATTTAGCTAAAGCATGTACATCCAACGCAAATGGCCTCTCTGTTAGTAGTAGATATGCTAAGCTGCCCAAACTCTCCGCCCTGCGACTCAAGGCATCAGCCACTACATTGGACTTCCAGGGATGGTATAGAATAGTGATATCATAATCCTTAAGCAGCTCTAACCACTTCCGCTAATGCAAGTTAAGATCCTTCTATTTGAACAGATGCTGCAGACTCCGATGATCGATGTAGATCACACAAGGGACACCGTAGAAATAGTGCCGCCAAATCATTAAGGCATGAACAATAGCTTCTAACTCAAGGTCATGGACATGATAGTTCTTCTCATACACCTTCAGTTGTCTAGACACGTAGGCAATCAACCTATTATCCTACATCAACACCGTGCCTAGACCAATACACGACGCATCATAATATACAGTATAAGACCCCGAACCTATAGGTAATACCAATACTGGGGTTGTAGTCAAAGTTGTCTTGAGATTTTAAAAGCTCTCCCCACAATCCTCTGTCCACCTGAACGGAGCACCCTTATGGGTCAGCCTGGTCATAGGTGCTGCAATAGATGAGAAACTCTGTAAGGCCCGGTTTAACTTTCGCAAAAGAAATATAATGTTTCGTGGTGCCGAATTGGTTTTACGTGTTGACAATTATAGAAATTCTTCGTGGATCGGACTTTTTGGGTTGAATAATGCACTGGGAAGTAAAGGAAAAGTTTTGGCATAAGAGGGCATTTTTGCGGCCCACTATGCGGTCACCGAATCACTCTACGGACCGTATAAAGGCCGCAGAGTGAAGCAGAGGCGAGGCAGATTTGGAGGAAGTTTGCGGTGCATTATGTGATCCCAGAGCAGGTATGCGGGCTGCATAATCACCACAGACCCATTCAGCGACTTCAGGTTTTTTGTCAAAAATTATACGACCGATATGCGGACGGCATATCATTTATGCGATCGCAGAACCTATTCCAGAGCTTCATTTTTGGGTTTTCACAACCCGACCCAACTTCGTTAAATCGAAGATTTGTACCATTTTGACCAAAAATTTGACATTTTAGAGTGAAAGTGAGTAGGTGTTCCTCAATAATTATTCTTCAATTATTGCTCAAATCATGGAAGATTAACAAGGAAAACTCACCGAGTCTTCATCCTAGAGGTAAGATTCTACACCCTAACCCCTTATTTCGAAATTTATCTAAATATGGGTTATTAGCAAGACAATTCTTGGGTATGGAAGTTGGTTATTTTGCATGTATGTATTATCAAGGGTTATAGGATGATTGTTGAGTTAAAAAGGTAAAGAATGGGTTGTGGGATGGTTGAATCCTCCATAAAAGTATCTTGGAACATTAATGCACACCTTGTGTTTGATAAAATGCTCACATGAGCTAGAAGCATGATCATCTTCCTAATTTTGGTTCAACTTTTAAATTTCTAAAATAGATTGAAGTTGCTAAGATTTCTGGAACATTTTAGAGTGTAAGGAAGCTCAAGTGAGGTATGTTGGCTAAACTCTTCTCTTAGAATTGAATCCCACGATATTCATGTAATTTATGTAAGACCCGACTGGTTCATTATAAATTGGCTATTCCGAGTAAGTTTGTGTTGAAAGATATATGTTCAATAAGTATCGTGAATGCTTTATTCATGTTATATTATCAATTGAAGGTGTGATCAAAATATGGGTTATGCATTAATAATGTTTCGACTTCAAGTGCAGTTCAAACGAAGGCTACTATGCCAAATTTTGTGAAATATCTCTATGTGCCAAAGACTCTTAATTGCTCACATGTGTACTACAAACCTTGAATTGAATTGTATTTGTTGTTGATGATGATGATGATGTTTGAAATTGAAAAGGTGAGCATAAAATACTAAATACGGCCAATGTGCCATGTATGATTTATAATTGTAAAGAGTTGTGCCAATGAAATGAAAATATGTGAAAGAAGTATGAAATGTGATGATTGATATAAAAAGGTTGATGTCTCGAATAAGACAGCCTAGCCGATCGGGTCGTGATCGGACACCATGTCGCACACATGGTGGTGATTGTGCTAGAAATTATAATTGAAATTGTGATTGTGGTCGACGTCTCTTATGAGTTTGCCTAGCCGATCGGGTCGTGATCGGACTCCTTGTCAAAGGTACGGTGTTCTCATATTGAGAGTTATTATGGTTGATGTCTCTAATGAGATATCCTAGTGGATCGGATCGTGATCGGACTCGGTGCTAAGACTACGGTGGTATTGGTATTGTGACTATTGGTATTGTAAATATTGGTATTGTGAATTATGGTATTGTGAACGACGGTATATCGGTACTAAGAATCTGCAACCTGAAGATATGGACGTTTACGTGAACCCTTATGTGATTCTTAACTTGATGTTTTGGTATTATTCGCGGCTTCCATTGATTTTATGATTGTTCCTCCTTTTAATATTATTCATTCTATTGAGAGGGTGTTTAGTTATGCATACTAGTGCTATTCGATGGTACTAATGTCCCTTTTGCTAGGGGCACTGCATCTTTAATGGATGCAGGTGGTTCCACAGCAGGACACATTGATACAATGATAGCGGTACAACCTCTTCCCAGCTGACTTAGTGAGCCACCACTTCATTCCGTGGTCATGTATCTTTTATTCCTTGTGTACTGTGTTTGAGGTATAGCCAGGGCCTTGTTGCCGGCATTATCATAATACTCTTCTTTATCTATAGAGGCTCCGTAGACATAGTGTGGGTTGTATATTGGTCCTAGGGAAGTCAAACTCGTTATGTTGTGTTTGAATTGCTATTCTCACTTCAGATTATGAAAAATGCGTGTGAAATTGAGACTTTAAAATGAAGTTACTTATGTTAAGAAATTGGCAATGCAGACATGATCACCTTGTGTCAAAATTAACGAAAATATGTATTATCTTGATTGATGGATGAGTTTTGGGAAAAACGAAACCTAACAGGATTTCTCGGCCGAATTTACTCGGTTGAGCACCGGTCATGCTCCTTGAGTTTGGGCCGTGACAAACCCTCTACGAATCGGCCGTAATACCCTACGACACCAAGAAAACTCTGGATCTCCATAGATGAGGAAGACTTGGGCCAACTCTGTACTACTTCAACCTTCTTGGGGATCCATCTTGATCCCTTCACTCGACACTAAATGACCCAAAAATGCCACTGACTCTAACCAGAACTCACACTTCGAAAGCTTTGCATACAACATCTTTTCTCTCAAGGTCTGGAGCATAGTCCTTAGGTGCTGCTCATGATCCTCCCGACTCCACGAGTACACCAGAATGTTGTCAATAAACACAATGATGAATGAGTCAAGATAGGGAAGGAATACATTGTGCATCAAGTGCATGAATGTTGCTAGGGCATTGGTTAGCCCAAATGACATCACAAGAAACTCGTAGTAACCATATTGAGTCCTAAAAGTAGTATTCGGCATATCTAGCTCCCGAATCTTCAACTGATGATAGCCTGAACGCAAATCGATCTTGGAAAACCCCCTGTCACCCTGTAACTAATCAAATAGGTCATCAATACGAGGCAATGTATGCATGTTCTTCACTGTAACTTTGTTCAACTCGCGTTAACCAATGCACATGCGCACAAAACCATGCCTTTTCTTCACAAACAGGACTGGAGCACCACAAGGTGACACACTGGGCCGAATGAAGCCCTTATCAAGCAACTTCTTTAATTGCTCTTTTAACAGTTTCAACCCTAGTGGGGCCATACGATATGGAGGAATAGAGATGGGCTGAGTGCCCGGTAATAACTAAATACCAAAGACGATATCCTTGTCGGGCGGCATGCCTGGAAGATCCGTTAGAAACACATCTGGAAACCTTAACGCACACCTAGTGTTTGATAAAATGCTCACATGAGCTAGAAGCATGATCATCTTCCTAATTTTGGTTCAACTTGTTATATTTCTAAAATAGATTGAAATTGCTAAGATTTCTGGAACATTTTGGAGTGTAAGGTAGCTCAAGTGAGGTATGTTGGCTAAACCCTTCTCTTATAATACAATCCCACGATATTCATGTGATTTATGTAAGACCCGAGTGGTTCATTATAAATTGGCTATTCCGAGTAAGTTTGTGTTGAAAGATATATGTTCAATAAGTATCCCAAATACTTTAATCATGTTATATTATCAATTGAGGGTGTGATCAAAATATATGTTGTGCATTAATAATGTTTCGCCTTCAAGTCAAGTTCAAACGAAGGCTATTATGCCAAATGTTGTGAAATATCTCTATGTGCCAAAGACTCTTAATTGCTCACATGTGTACTACAAACCTTGAATTGAAAAGTATTTTTCTTGATGATGATGATGATGTTTGAAATTGAAAAGGTGAGCATGAAATACTAAATACGATCAACGTGCCAAATATTATTTATAATTGTGGCCACTAGTGCCAATGAAATGAAAAGATGTGAAAGAAGTATGAAATGATATGATTGACATAAAAAAGGTTGATGTCTCGAATAAGATAACCTAGCCGATTGGGTCGTGATCAGACACCATGTCGCACACATGGTGGTGATTGTGCGGGAAATTGTAATTGCAATAGTGATTATAGTCGACGTCCCTAATGAGATAACCTAGCCGATCAGGTCTTGATCGGACTCTGTGTCTAAGGTACGGTGTTATTGATATTGAGAGTTATTATGGTTGATGTCTCTAATGAGATAGCCTAGCTGATCGGGTCGTGATCAGACTCGGTGCTAAGACTACAGTGGTATTGGTATTGTGACTATTGGTATTGTAAAAATATTGGTATTGTGAATAACGGTATTGTGACCGATGGTATATCGGTACTAAGAATCTCCAACCTGAAGATATAGAAGTTTACGTGAACCCTTATGTGATTCTTAACTTGATGTTTTGTTATTTTTTGAGGTTTCCATTGATTTTATGATTGTTCCTCGTTGTAATATTATTCATTCTATTGAGAGGGTGTTTAGTTATACATACTAGTGCTTTTCGATGGCGTCCCTTTTGCCGGGAGCACTGCATCTTTAATTGATGCAGGTGGTTCAGCAGCAGGAGACATTGATCAGTGATAGCGATACACCGTCTTCCCAGATGACATGGTGAGCCCCCGCTTCATTCTGTGGTCATGTATCTTTTATTCCTTATGTATTGTGTTTGAGGTATAGCCGGAGCCTTGTTGCCGGCATTGTCATAGTACTCTTCTTTACCTATAGAGGCTCCGTACACATAGTGTGGGTTGTATATTGGTGCTATGGAAGTCAAACTCGTTATGTTGTGTTTGAATTACTATTCTCACTTCAAACTATGAAAAATGCGTGTGCAATTGAGACTTTAAAATGAAGTAACTTATGGTAAGAAATTGGTAATGCCAACATGATCACCTTATTGTCTTGGTAATGAAAATTTGTATTATCTTTATTCATGGATGAGTTTTGGGAAAAAGGAAATCTAACAGGCTTGCTTGGCAGGAATTACTCGGTTGAGCTCCGGTCGTGCTCCCCGAATTTGGGGCGTGACAAACCCTCTACAAATCGGCAGTAATACCCTAAGACACCAAGAAAACTCTGGATCTCCATAGCTGAGGATGACCTGGGCCAACTCCGTACTACTTCAACTTTCTTCGGGATCCACCTTGATCCCTTCACTCGACACTAAATGACCCAAATATGCTACTAAATATATCCAAAACTCACACTTCGAAAGCTTTGCACACAACTTCTTTTCTCTCAAGGTCTGGAGCATAGTCCTCAGGTGCTGCTCATGATTCTCCTGACTCCGGAAGTACACCAGAATGTCGTCAATAAACACAATGACGAATGAGTCAAGATAGGGAAGGAATACATTGTGCATCAAGTGCATGAATGTTGCTGGGGAATTGGTTAGCCGAAATGACATCACAAGAAACTCGTAGCAACCATATTGAGTCCTAAAACTAGTCTTCGGCATATCTGGCTCCCGAATCTTCAACTGATGATAGCCTGAACGCAAATCGATCTTGGAAAACCCCCTGGCACACTATAATTGATCAAATAGGTCATCAATACGAGGCAATGTATACATGTTCTTCACTGTAACTTTGTTCTACTCGCGTTAACCAATGCACATGCGCACAAAACCATGTTTTTTCTTCACAAACGGGACTGGAGCACCACAAGGCGACACACTGGGCCGAATGAAGCCCTTATCAAGCAACTTCTTTAATTGCTCCTTTAAAAGTTTCAACTCTGGTGGGGCCATACATTATGGAGGAATAGAGATGGGCAGAGTGCCCAGTAACAAAACAATATCAAAGTCGATATCCCTGTCGGGTGGCATGCTCGGGAGATCCATTAGAAACACATCTGGTTAATCCCTCACTGTCGTAACTGACTCAACGGTGGGGGTATCAATACTGACATCTCACACATAAGCTAAATACGTGTCACACCCCTTCCCAACCATTCGGTGAGCCTTTAGAAATGAAATAACTCTACTAGGGGCATAATCTAAGGTACCTCTCAACTCTAACCGTGGCAATCCTGGAATAGCCAGCGTCACGGATTTGGCGTGACAATCAAGAAGAGTATATTGGGGCGACAACCAGTCCATGCCCAAAATAATATCAAAGTCTACCATACTGAGCACTAATAAATTGGCCCCGTTCTGAAAACCACAAAGAATAAACAAACATGACTGATACATACGGTCAACAATAATAGAATCTCCCATAGGTGTAGACACATAGATAGGAGAACTCAAAGAATCACGGGATACACCCAAATACAGAGCAAAATAATATGACACATAGGAATAAGTGGAGCCTGGATCAAATAAGACTGATGCATCTCTATGACAGAGCGGAATAATACCTGTAATGACAAAGTTGAATGAAACTACCTCTATACGAGCAGGAAGAGCATATTATCTGTCCTCGCCTCCCCTTCTAGGGCAACTTCTACCTGCCCGACCTCCACCTCGAGCTGACTGAGCAGGTGGAGTGGTAGTTGGTGTTGTACCCATAGCTTGAGGACCCGGTGGAGCACGTAGTTCCTGAGTAGCTTGTGGAGGTGCACCCTTCTTATGTCTGGGGCACTCCCTCACTATATGACGAGTGTCACCACACCCAAAACAAGCTCTCAGAGGACGTGGCTAATGTGACTGGCTCGGGCCTGATCGGCTAGATTGACCGCTAAAAGCACTCTGTGTAGGGGGTGCGCTAGACGCTGGTGGTACATAATAAGGAGCCTGGGGCCTAGGAGTGGTCGGAATACCACTGGCGGCTGGAAGTGTTGAATGACTAGGGCAACTCACATAGCCCCTACCATGACGAGCTAGAGCTGGGGCACGAGTACCACTATACGTGTCAGAATCTCGAGACCTCTTGGCCTCTCGCTCCTCTCTCTCCCGAGCCAGCATACTCTCCAATCTCCTCGCAATCCCAACTACCTCTGGTCTACAATGTCCATCTCTAACTGTCAAGACATGTTAAATCTGATGTTGAGGTTGAGACCTTCGATGAACTGAAAACCCACACTTGAACAGTAGCAACCAAGGCTGGTGCATGCCTAGCCAAATCACTAAACTGAACCACATACTCAGAAACGGTCATAGAACCCTGGCACAACTACTCAAACTCTGCACGACATGCATCTTTGAGACTCTGGGGAACATACTCCCTTAAGAACATATCCGAGAACTGAGTCCAGGTCAGTGAAGCTGCCTCAGCCATACTACCCTACTCATAAGCTCACCACCACTGATAGGCCGCTCCCCTAAGCTGGAACGCTATGAAAGCAACCCAACTAGTCTATGCAATACCCATGGTATGGATAATACGGTGGAACTCCATAAGAAATCCCTGGGCATCCTCTGACGCTAAGCAACTGATGGTAGGAGGGTGTTACTTCTTGTACCTCCCGAGCCTGAGTTTCTCCCCCTCTGAAACTTCTACCCAAAACTTGTGCTGAACTGGGGCTACCAGCTGCACTAGTATGACCTCTGGAACCTGGTCGACCTGAACCCACTGCTCTGGGTATGGGGCGGGAGTCTATACGCCTCCCCCAGGTTGAGATGTGGCAGGAGTGAGTGGGATCAACCCTGCCTGAGCTAAAGTGCCGAACATGCTCATAAACTGAGCAAGGGTATCCTAAAGAGCTGGTGCAGTAACAAGCATCTTAGGTGCCAACGCTTCAACTAGTGCTACTGGTGTCTCTTCTCTAGCAGCTCATACGGGTCCTCTAGCTGCACCACGTGGACGTCCTTGACCTCTACCCCGACCCCGACCGCTCACGGCTCTAGCAGGGGCACGTGTGTTTGGTCATCTGATCCGGATGTACGTATCCTCACCATCAGTGAGAGAATAGAAATATAAAAATTTAGAATCCTGAAGTCAACAATTTCGCACAACAAGGAATCAATGAAGTGAAATTTTCCTAACAGTTCCATAGCCTCCCGAAGATAAGCATAGACGTCTCTGTACTGATCCGCGAGACTCTACTAAACCTGCTTGTGACTCATAACACCTATGAACCTAAATCTCTGATGCCAACTTGTCACGACCCAAATTTCCCCTCCGTTAGATATAGTGATGGCACCTAGTCTCTTACACTAGGTAAGCCTCACAATTTCGGAAATACTGAAAATATTTACTGAATAACGACTAAACTTCAAAAGATATATATACCTGAAAACTGCCGCTCAGCATGTACAAGCAAAAGTTCAACTCAGAGAATAATCAGTTCCAAAACCTGGTATTCACAAGCCACAAGCTCTAAGGAATGTACTAGATGTATCTATACATCAATATCTAAGAAAAATAAAAAGAAAACCATAAAATGATAGAGAGGGGGGGACTCTGAGGTCTGTGAATGCTGGCAAATATACCTTGAAGTCTCCAAGCAACAACACGCACTCTACTGATATCGGGGCTAGTAGGATGTACCTGGATCTTCACACAAATCACGTGCAGAAGCGTAGTATGAGTACAGTACAACGATACCCAGTAAGTGCCAAGCCTAACTTCAGTAGAGCAGTGAGGAGGTCGGTTAGGGCCCTACTGGAATAAAAGGAAAACATGCAGAAGATATAGTAATATAATGGGATGCTTGAATTGTATTATTTAAGTGCTTATTTCTTGCCAAAACTCCTACTTCTACAATGGGTAGGTCACCGGGTTATTCAAATAAGTCGTGTTTTCTATGCTTTTCCCATGGCTCCTATTACAAAACGAACTCTACCTCGAGGAAGCCAACGATGAGAATTCGAATCATCAGAAAAGAGTAGTAGGCATACTTTCACTATAGTCCTATCCACAAGCAAATAATGTTAGACAACGGAAAATCTAACCGGTACAGAACTATCTGAAAGCCCTCTAAAACAACTTTTAGCGGCTCATATTTCAAATAAAGATCGCCGCATGGAAAACTCCTTTTTAAGGGGGAGGGGGGAGGGGAGGGGTTGTCCCCACTAGTTTGCAAAAGCAATGGGAGACTTGCTTCATAACCCCCCCTCCCCACCACCCAGAGACTTTCGTCCCCAGTATTCTCTATGGGTAAAGGCGCTCAGGTGTGCTTAAAGACTCGGGTTTGTAAAGTCAGGTTTCCCGTTTACCCACAAAGGAGGAGCCGCCCCCACAGGAAGGCAGCCACGGGTCATAACGCACTCTTCGCACAGCCGTAACTGTATGATCGATCTGACGAAGATTCCTATATAGATCTATGAATCTACAGCCGAACCAAATGGGAATCCTAGGTATAGGCAAAGATGGGAGGGATGCGAGAGAAAGATGGCTTTATTTGAAGGCCTTTGAATGCCCCAAGACATATAGTTAGCATGGAACTGATGTCTATTGTATAGGACTGAGATTTTAACAATAATAAATTACCGAAAGGTAACAACACAACACATAGGTGTCAATAACAGGGGCGCTCGTAGTCCCAGAAGTAAATATGCAGCAGTGGAGCTCTCGAGGTACCGCCTCATAAAACAAAAAGTAAATATGCAACAGGGGAGCTCCTCAGGTACTATCTCGTAGTCCCAAAAGTAAATATGCAACAGGGGAGCTCCCAAGGTACCGCCTCGTAGTCCCAAAAGTAAATATGCAACAGGGGAGCTCCCAAGGTACCGCCTCGTAGTCCCAAAAGTAAATATGCAACAGGGGAGCTCCCAAGGTACCGCCTCGTAGTCCCAAAAGTAAATATGCAACAGGGGAGCTCCCAAGGTACCGCCTCGTAGTCCCAAAAGTAAATATGCAACAGGGGAGCTCCCAAGGTACCGCCTCGTAGTCCCAAAAGTAAATATGCAACAGGGGAGCTCCCAAGGTACCGCCTCGTAGTCCCAAAAGTAAATATGCAACAGGGGAGCTCCCAAGGTACCGCCTCGTAGTCCCAAAAGTAAATATGCAACAGGGGAGCTCCCAAGGTACCGCCTCGTAGTCTCAAAAGTAAATATGCAATAAGGGAGCTCCCGAGGTACCGCCTCGTAGTCCCAAAAGTGAATATGCAACAGGGGAGCTCCCGAGGTACCGCCTCTAGTCCCAAAAGTAAATACGTAACTCTTAACCGATGGAATAACGAATTCACTTCAAGGAATCCTATAGTTTAAGACTAAATACAAAATCAAGGAAATATGAATTTGACTATGCATGTTGCACAAATGTTAAATAAAGATTTAGACACATAGACAAGCGATATTAGGAAAAACATGATAACTACACATGCTGGAATAACTCATTCAGATATAGACAGGATACTACTTAGCAAAGACCGAATTTTCAATATTTAGCTCGTGTACGCACTCGTCACCTCTCGTACACGACACTCACTTATCACAAATTATTACAACACTACCAAATCTTAAAGGGATTTCCCCCGCACAAGGTTAGACAAGTCACTTACCTCAAGCCAAGCTCAATCAGTCAATAAGAATGCCTTTTCCTCGACTTTCCGACTCTAAATGGCCCAAATCTAGTGAAAAGAAATTTCATACCATGAATATAACTATAAGAAACTAATCCAATTAATGAAATCAAGACTTCAACAAGAAATTAGAAAATCAACTCAAAAGGTCGACCCAGACCCACATTTCGGAATTTGGTAAAAGTCACTAAATTCGAACACCCGTTCAACCATGAGTTCACCCATACCAACATTTCTCAAATCCGATACAAAAATATCAATCAAAACCTCAAAATTTTGTATAAGGATTTCTCCACCTTTTTCACAAATTTCTCAACTCAAAACCGTAATTAGATGAAGAATACATGATATCTTAGTGGAAATTAAACAAAAACAAGTCAAGAATCTCTACCCAAATGTTTCCTATGAAAAACTCTCGAAATTTTGCCTCAATCCGAGCTCTCTGGGTTCAAAACTGGAAAATGAAATTAAACCCTTGGAATTTGCTCTTTTCTGCCAAGCGAAGTCACACTTGCAAACCAACAGCCGCTTCTGCGGTTCCGATTCAGCGGAATTTCCATCGCAGGTACAATTCTCACTTAGCCAAGGCAAGCCAGCTTTTGCGGACGCAAATGCGCATCTACGATTTTGCTTTTGCGGCCAAGGAGCGCTTATGCGCACGCGCTCCTGTGGACCATGTCCGCTTATGTGATCAACAAGCCTCCCGGGCCTTTTCGCTTCGACGTTTATTTTATCACTTCTGCGGTGTTGCATCTACGGCCCAAAATGCACAGGTGCAATTATGCCAGACACAACAATGCCTGAGTTGTGCACCAAGTCCAATTTTGTTCCGGATTCTAGAATGAATCACACCCAGGGCCCCCGGGAACCCGCTCGAATAGACCAACAAGTCCTAAAATATCAAACGTAGCTAGTTGAGCCCTCAAATCACATCAAACAACATCGCAAACATGAATCGCACCTCAATTCAAGCCTATTGAAACTACGAAATTCCAACTTCTACAAATGACGCCGAAACCTATCAAATCATGTTTGATTGATCCCAGATTTTCCACACATGTCAAATTTGACATTACGGATCTACTCCAACTTCCGAAATCAGAATACAACCCCGATATCAAAATGTCAATCCAGGACAAACTTTCCCGAAATCCTCAAATTTCTAACTTTCGCCAACTAACGCCGAAATGACCTACGGATCTCCAAATCAATATCCGGACGTGCTCCTAAGACCAAAATCACAAAACACAGCTATTGGAACCGACGAAACTCTATTTTTGAGTTGTTTTCACACAAGTCAAACTATGGTAACCTCTTATAACTCAAACTTCACACTTAGAGACTATGTGTCCCATTCCACTCTGAAACTCTCTTGAACCCGACACTGTGCACCCCAGCAAGTCATATGAGCATAAAATGAAGTAGAGGGGACAATAAATAGTGGATCGGGGATCGTACACTCAAATCGACCGATCGCGTCATTACATTAAATAGATTAAGATCACTTACCTAATTGTTATAAGTGAAAATCCCTCCTAAAAATCACCTCTTACCGAGTCTAGGGTTCTAATATATGATAAACAAAGCTAAGTACCAGTTTCTTCATCTACAGAAGGCACTCAGATGTGAAATAGGGATCGCAAAAACAAACCTTGATAGCCCACTCAGATGTTGCAATTACGACTAAGGCTTCGTAATTATGATGATAGCCTACTTCGCAAAAGCGACACAATGGTCACAAATATGAACAAACCCAACTCTATATTGTCTTTGAAAATGAGATAAGGGCATCGCATCTACGATATATGGACCTCCCCTGCCCTTTTTGCAATTGCGACAACTGCAGCACCAGCAACTTGTCACCATCTCAATCCAATCTGAAACACGTCCAAAACTCACCTGAGCCCTCAAGGACCTACACCAAATATTCATACAAATAAAAAAACATCGTACAAACTCGCTCGCACCATCAAAACTCCGCTATAAAATCCGAAACCACGAAACGGACATCAAAACACACGAAATTGCCCCATGAACACAAGAATCACTAGAATCACAACCAAGCGTCTGATTTCTATCAAACAAACATCTTCCAAGTCCCAAAACCAAAATCCAAACCCGATTGGTATAAAGTCAACCTAAAATAAAACTTAAGAAATTTCCAAACCTTAAAATTGCCAACATTCGACAAATCAAGCAAAATAAGGCTAGGAACCTCTGAATTCAGTTTAGGGCACACGCCTAAGTACAAAATAAATATACTAACCTATTGGAACCATCAAAACACCGCTCTGGGGTGGATTTCACAAAAGTCAAATCACGATCAATATTTCTAACTTAATATTTTAGACTAAGAACCAAATGGGGCAAAACAACCCAAAACCTTCCCGAACAAAACCATCCCCGAAAGTTATAAATCAACAAATATACACGTGTGAAGCATCAAAAGGGGAAATGGGGCTCAAATAGACAAAATGATCGGTCGGGTCGTTACAGGTTCACTGTTGGCTTGCCTAACGGTAATGTTTGGCGCTATCATGGTCCAAAGTGGGATATGGGTCATGACAGTGATTGTATGTTATTAAGTGGGGAATTTGAGCCAGGAATCTGGAGTGTTATAAGAGTGTGTGTATTTGATGATATCTTTGTGAAATTATTACTTGACATGTATATTTGACATATAGGCATAGAGATGCATTTTCCTCATGATAGACGGTAATAGGACATTTGATGACTAGGAATATATATTGACATGTAGGCATAGAGATTTATTTACCGCATGCTAACTTGTAAATGAAAAGGCACATCTGTAGTTGAAAGTGTGGGAGAATCCCAGTTCTTGATAAACTCATATTTCTGTGATTCCGTGAAAGATTTGGACTTAAGTTGTTATACTTGTAAAGCATATCTACGTTTCTCATATTTGTGATCGAGCTGAATACGAAACCATTTGAGTTATTTACTGTTATTTGCATTATCATATCCTTCATTGTTGCACCTTATTTTTAATGAGTCAAAACAAGATTCAACTTGTGGTTTCCATGTTGATGATAAAAGAGGGCCACCACCAATTTCAAGGCATACTAGGGTACCTATTTAATTACTAAGGTCATTTCTTTATTATTATGCTAACCGGTGCGACTTTTGTAAGGGTTATTGTTCTTCTAAGGGAAAGGTGTTAGGCACTCCTTAAAATCTACCTGAGGTAGATCCATAGGACTTAGACTAGATTTAAAGGATTAGTTGACTATATTCTGCCTAACTGGTGTTTTAGGGTACAACATACTATATATATCTAATATAGAACATGCTATTCAAAAAGAGGATGTGTAGTTTGGAAATGATATAAGTTTATAAAAGTCTTGAAGATATTGAACACCCCATTTTCTGCCCAGCAATTTTCGCTTCTACGGGCACACTGTTGCACCTGTGATGCCGCACCTGCGGAAAAATCCATCGCAAGTGCGGTTCCAACTAATCCCAAGAAGTTCCGCTTTTGCGGACCAATTTCTCGCACATGCGAGCCCGCTTCTGTGGAGCCTCGACCACACCTGCGGTCCTTCACAAGTTCCTCACAAATCCTCTTCTGCGGAAAAACACTCGCGCCTATGGATGCGCACCTACGCCTAGGTGTCCGCACCTGCGAAGCTAGGCCTGGGCTTGACTTCTCCGCTTTTGCGATGCACCCTCAGGCACTTGTAGCCAAACCCTCCGCGGGTGTGGTGACACTAGAATAGGAGACCTTAGCAATTCAGCCAAGTCAAATATTATTCCGAATTTAATCCGAGTCACACCCAGGGCCTTCGGGACACCGTCCGAATATACCAACAAGTTCCAAAACGTATAAAGGACCTACTCGAGGACAAAAATCACATAAAACAACATCGATTCTACGAACCATAATCCAATTCAAGCCTATTGACATGACAGACGTATTCTAATTTTCAAAATCAGAATCCGACCCGGATATCAGTAAAGTCACCTCCCAGTAAAACTTCTCAACCTTCCAAACCTTCAACTTTCTATCTTTCGCCAATTCAAGCCGAAACGATCTACAAAAATCAAAATCATTATCGGGACACACTCCTAAGTCCAAAATCACCATTCGGAGCTATAGGAATAATCAAATTCCATTCCGGAGTCGTCTACACAAAAGCCAAACTACAGTCAACTCCCTCAACTTAAACTTCAAACTTAGGGAGTAGGTGTCCCATTACACTCCAAAACTCCCCTGAACCAAAACCAAACACCCCTAGAATGTCACAAATCCATTATAAAACATAAAGGTGGCAATAAATAGGGGATCGGGGTAAAAATACTCAAAACGACCGGCCGGGTCCTTACATCCTCCCTCTCTTAAAACAAACGTCTGTCCTCATACGATTATATAAACATACATGACGTAATGATAAGATGAAGATAATTGCTACGCATATCACGCTCGGTATCCCAAGTCGCCACCTCGAGTGGTTGACCCCTCCACTTAACCTTCAATGAAGTAATGCTCTTCGACCTCCACTTTCGGACCTGCCTGTCCAAGATGACCACCAGCTCCTCAACATAAGACAAATCCTTGTCTTACTGTACTGAATGAAATCCAATACATGGGATGGATCACCATGATACTTTTGGAGAATAGAAACATTTAATACTGGATGAACTGTTGCTAGACTAGGTTGCAATGCAAGATTGTAGGCCACCTCCCCAATCCTCTCAAGAATATAAATGTCCGATACGGAGGGCTCAACTTGCCCTTCTTCCCGAACCTCATAATACCCTTCATAGG
>AWOL01S0011721.1:879-21491 GCA_000715115.1 Nicotiana otophora
GATAAATATATAATCAACAGGACCAACTAGTGTTATGGGCTATAACCCCCAGCATATAATCAATAGGTCTCATTGGCATTACGGGCTATCTCCCCTTAGCATTTAATCTATAGGTCTCTCTGGTGTTATGGGATATATCGCCCCAGCATAATCAATGTAAGCATGTATGAGATATAACACATGTGGCAACATCATATGGACTTAAGAGATCGTGACGGAATCCATAAAGAGAATCACAAACGTAATCTGACGCTCGTCATCCATAATATGGACGGAGGAGCCTATCCCCATTTTAGGGAGAAACTGAGTATGTACATGAGATATAAAGATTATTTAACACATTAGGAACCCTCAATAATTAATTTAGAACCAAGGACGTCAAGATTTGTCCATCTCTTCAAATTTCCAAAACTTTCGGCAGAGTTTCGCCTAAAACATGATGATCCACAAAACCAGCAGCAAGCACCACAATATATACGGGAATAAATGCCTGGACAAGATGATAACATCAAACTAAAAGAGATCTAGTTATCCACAATAGTGTCAAACGATCGACAAAACGGATTTGTGAATGTAATGTCGACTGATAGTGGCTAACTTGTGATATGAAAGTCCAACTCTTATTTAGGATTAATGTAAGCATAAACACATGATAAGTAAGATTATGTAATCTTAATTGAATCTATTAGGATCATATGGGTTTAGGTTTTTACGACCCAAACCGATGGGCTGCGATGAGCACCCGGTGCCTTACTCGTCCGAGTACCAACATAATGTATTGTTCATATCGTACTGACATTGGTAATTGGGCCAACATGGCCACAACTCGTGATGTATAACTATAAGTAGGAAAGCATTATATCAATGAACCATCTTTCTTAAAACATGAATACATATGGGTCGCCAAGGCCTCTGACATACTGTACAAAATGAACCTCTATCTACTAAGCCTTTAAGAGTATTTGACATCAAATGGGACAGGGTACCGGCCTACCCATAAGTCTGTAGCAAACTTCTGACATGATGACTCATAGACTCGGTTGTACTCCGAATGAGGTGGAGTCTTACCGATCATTCGCTGAATTCTAACCTCGTCTACTATGAGGGCTCGTCAAACTGATTGTCTATACGTGCCGACATGAATGCAGTGTCCCCAATAAAAGGACGTCAGTACGAATAATGTACCGAGTATGTAAGGCAACAGAATAACCGAAAGCTGAAACTGAACTGATAATATCATAACTGAAAGTAACTGGGAGTCAAAGATAATCTGAAGATATGCTTACCTACTGATACTGACTCAACTCTCTCAATATAGTAAGTAAAATAGCTGCCCGGCCTTAGAAGGCTCGGTATATATAACTTCTTTTCCGTAGTAGGCTTGCTCATAGGGGCTCCGCCATACTAGGCTTTGTATCTCGGCCATTCTGGGTTCGCTCATAGGTGCTCGGCCACAGTAGGCTTGGTATATAACTTACCATATGAGCAGAGGTTGCCAAATAGGGGCCTGCCCATCGATTATAGCTCGATGGTAATGAAAATACTGTAATACTGTAAATATAGGCTCTCTGCTCTCTTGACTGGAAGAAGACAATACTTAATTAAATATGAAGTCCTGATAAGGATAATATTGTAATTTATGAGACTAGGATAATGTATATAAGTTCGGGAGTATGAACTTCTCTTTATGCCTCGTTATCAAACACATGTAATTACGAGATCATGCCAAAATGAAGGAAGGGCTTAGCCTTAACATACCTGAGCTGATTCTCTTGACAATCCCTCTAATACACGCCAATTGCGACAAAACACCTAACGACGGATCGAAGTAGGGAAAAATCCATATGATATTCTTGAGAAAGATTGTACTGTGCTCTCTTAGAATTGCATCTCGACCAATCCAGATTCGCGCTTCTTTTTCCTTTCCATGTTTGTACACTCAACATAGTGTACTTTTAGAGATATGTTCACATAGAAGCTTAATTCCTCACAAAAAGATGAACCAAGAAACGGCTTTTAGGCAAAGTGATTCATCTGTTACCAGCATCCTACCTTAATAAGGTAAGAAACCTTCTTACAATTGTTGGCTTGAACTCCATCCGTAAGGAAATCTCTAACAAGTCTTAGCATCACTCTTTGAATAAGGTAAGAGATCTGTTCAAGTTATATGTTGTGGGCCCCACATTGATGATGACTTGGCCACAAATCTCTTTAATTGTGCCACCTTGCTACATGGTGTAAGAGTCACCATATTGGGCTTTAATTCACACTTAATTTGCTGCCACATTAGAGCTTATCCAAATAATTTAATCACTTAGTTAATCTCTTACTAAAATACATAATTAACTAATTTCCCACATAATTAAGAAATATCTCAAATTACTTAAAATACTACTCACTTTTAACGCACTTCATACACCTTACTAGCATGGCCATGTGGTACCTTGTATGGTACTAGTCCATAAATACCGGGTATTTTAGCCGGGGCCGTATTTTACTCCAAAATGTCAAACTTTGACGAAATTTATTTTCTTCGATTTGCTTACCCTCTCACCTTCCCGAATTTACTTATTCATTGTTTGAAATAGCATAATACTTATAATCCCAAAATAATCTCATTCCCGAGCTTATGTCGATTAACTGACGACGAAACTTTAACGTACAAAAATGCGGGTCGTAACATATCATTTTTGGGATTTCATCAATTTATTTATGGCATACTTTCACGTACAAAAATATGGGGTGTAACATAGGTATACATAGAACATCAATGGAAGGGAACAAACGAAAGTCATATGGCTTAGGCCAAATGGGTGATTTTACCTTTTACTGTTGTTACGTTGGAAGTTCCAACCTAAACTATTTCCTTCCATAATTCACATATGGAATTAAATTACATACAATGATACAATAAATGCTGATATTTCCCTTGAACAACCCTAAAAGATCAAGAAAAAAGGCTAGAACATAGCTAAACCAAATCATGCCGAAAACGAAATGAAAACCCTACATGCCTCTAGTGTTCTTGCTTCCAAACCTTGGTCCCTTTGATTCACGCCCTTAATTATGCTTGTATTACTAAAATACAGTGGTGAAAATATTCCCTAACCAAGAAGCTCTTACCAAAACACGAGTTATAACGAGAAAGGGGGATGGCAAAGTATTGCCTATGTCGTAAGGATCGCATTGATGTGTTCGCATCTTGATTCTGAATTTCTGATGGTGGAATTGCTTCAAAACCCTAAGGATGATTTTAAGATATCTATAGAACGTTTTAGGTCTGATTTGGGTCGATATGAGCCTCAGAGATGCAGGCTACAACTTTATATATCAAGATAAACTTCAACCGACCTTGTGAGTCCCAAATGGAGCTGCTTGCGCAGTCTGGCCAAAACGCGAATATCACTAACGAGTTAATGCGTTGGAAACTAGACTCGTAGATATTCAAATTCGTGGTTAGATCACTATCACTCCCCGAACTCAAGGAGCACGACTGGCTCTCAACCAAGATACCCTAGTTAAGCAAGCCTGAGAGATGCCTTCTACCCAACCTTGCCCATTAACAATATAAGAATCAATACAAGTGATAGACAAAAGACGAGTCAAGTATTCCATATTCCTTTTCCATTACTCAAAGGATATTCATTTACGATTTCCAAAATATTACAAGTTTATAGATATGATGAAAAACATGTTTGCAATGGATCCTCTAAGTACAACAGAAAAGTAGAATGGAAGTGCCGGCGACAAGGCCCGGACTATACCTCAAAGCACAAAATACAACGTCAAATGACATAAAGCCCTGAACAGAGTAGGGCTTACCAAATCCTGCTGAGTAGAGAGTAACTGCTAATGAGGATCAATACCCCCTGCTGATGAACTACCTGCATCCATTGAAGATGCAGCGCCCCCGAAAAAAGGTAAGTTAGTACGTATGGAATAGTACTAGTATGTAAAACTAAATGTCCTCTTACGAAATAGAATGCCAATGAAAGAAGGGGAAACACCATGGAAGCAACAAGTAACAATCAATGATATCCAAATGCCAAGTTAAAACGTAACAATTTTCATGATACGAAAATAATATATATTTTTGGTTAGGAAAATATTAGCACCGATATACCACTTTGTGTTTAGCACGGAATCCGATCACGCCCGACCGGCTAGGAAATCTCCCCACGGACAATGTGGTTTGACATGTGATATGAAAAACGTTGTTACCAAGAGTAGTACCACCATGTGCCTTCCTACATATGTCATGTGGGTTGACTTTGCAATTCACAGCTGATATCAATCTTATCCTAAATATGGGGAATAATCACAATCCACCGCAATCAACCCGTACACCGACTCATGTAGTTTCGGGTGTGGGCCTTATGACCCACCCTTCCTCGGTTTGCTAATGATACTCCCAATTTGTTTTTGTTTATTCACACCAAGTAACATAAATACAAATGTATTCATCTCATCATCTTTCACATTATATAAATCTTCATTAGTATTTTCAACCACTCACAACAACAGTATTTCCTTGGCTCTTTTGGCCATTCACAAGTTTCTTTATTCATGGCACGATGGACGTATTTCAAGCTCCACACGTCATTCCGTTCCTCTCATGTATCATCATCATAAATATCAACATTTATAATATTCCGGAAATCACAACTTTAAGTTCGGTAGAAATGATGACTTTAAACATAATAGATTTCTTTCCATGAAATAGAGTAAAACGATTGGCAATCGAAGTGCAGGTTAAAATCATAGACGAGTAACACGCCATTTATTCTTGAAATACTTTTCCCAAAAAGGGCAATACACAATTTCAACTCACTTCTTTCATTTTCAAGCATCTTTATAGATTATCAACAATATAAGTTTACGAAATCAAGGTCTTAACTATATATATGTGAGCAATAGGAGTTTTGGACGCATGGAGTATTATTTCCAAGTTAAGCATAATGGACATTCATTTGGAACACGACTAAAAGTAATAACATTTTAATACACATCATACTTTGAACACGTTCCCGAAGGATAACATAATATGATAAGAGTATGTAGAACACATTTTGAACATACATATATATAAATATATTTCGACACAAGGTTCATCGGAATAGTCTAAGTTATTATGAACTTGAGCCAACCATACTTGAAACTTGGCGAAACATCATGGAATTCAATTCTAAGAGAGGATTTTAGCCAACATACTTGAAATTCTCCCCTTAATAGTACTACGATGGTCCACCACATTAAACAACTTCAATCTACAACAATGCAACACTTTTGTAGCAATATTAGTAAGATTTCTATACCTTAAGTCATTAAGACTTTTTACCAAACATCTAACGTGCATATCTTTCTACAAACTCCCTCAATGGAGTTTCTTCACCTAACAACCACCTTCCATACCAATAATTCACCTTACCATCGTCTCTTGGCCATCCACAACTTCCAGTAGCACATGCATGCCCAACAATTCACACCCAAACCATGAATCTCATTAATTAAGCCATTTTACAATCTCTACAACACCAACACAACCCAGGTTAGGCACTTATGGCTTCCAATCACCATCCCATAAGTCCTAACATATATTTCATACATAAATAATCACCATAGAGTAGTTAGACATGGTAGACATACCTCTTGCAGTGAGACTCGTGAAAATCCCAACTTGTAGTGTTATTGACCAATTTGGGGATTTGAATGGAAATCTATGGATCTTCAAGATTAATCCTAGTTAATATAAGTGTTTATGAGTAGTAATCAACTCAAAATTACTCCAAAAACATTACCTTGATTAATGGGAGAGAAGTATAGGACGGGTTCCCCTTGATATGCATGCCCTAGCTCAAAGAAATGAATTAGCCCCTCTCTCTACCTAGCCTTGTGTCACGCCATGGCCTCGGCATAACACAGCACTCGGTGCCTGACAGCATGTGACCGAGCAAACCAACTGTATGGATGGATCAACATGTTGTATAATTGTAAGCTAGATATAAATATAGAACATGATGATCTATTAAAGAGTCTGACTGAAATATTAAAGATGCAGAAAATACTGAAAAGTCTGCAAGTGTAAATGAGTAGCCGACAAGGCTAACACATAAAAGTCTGCTAACATCTGACTGATTGAACTATATTCTATAAAGCCTCTAAGAATACTGTAATGCTAACTGTTTATCGAGACAAGGTCCTGGGTATACCTTACTACTGAAATACTATAAAGACTGAAGACTACAAAAAAAGGGATAAAGACCTGAAAGACTGGGCTCACCAATAGCTGATACGAGATGTCCTAGCAAGCAGAATCATCAACCTGTAAATCATTACCTGTATTGTGAGATGCAGGCCCCGGGCAAAAAGGGACGTCAGTACATTTGAATTGCATTGGTATGTAAAACAACTGAAAATAAGAACTGTAAATATTGGAACTGAAATTGAGCTGATAACTAAGAACTGATAACAGAATACTAAAATGACCGTTAACTGATAACTGAAATGATAACTGCTAAAAGAGAAACTGAAATGATAACAGATAACTTCTTATGAGTGATGAATCACTTGTTTATCTGAATATTAAACTGCGGCCTAATGCCCAATATATATGTGCATAAGTTGCGGCCTCAGACCCAATTATACGTATACATAAGGGCGGCCTCATGCCCAAAAATGCATAAAGCATAAACTGCGGCCTAAGGCCCGAAGCCGCATAAAGCATAAACCGCGACCTCATGCCCAAATTCCTTTGCGAAATTTTACGGGGCTTCATAAGTCAATTTCTCATTAACCTCGATAGTCTCAATCGGAACAATGATTGTCAGGTATCCAATTACTTTCTTCAACATAGACACGTGAAATACCGGGTGTACTAATGACATCTCAAATGGTAGCTCACACATGTACGCCATATCACAGATCCTCTGGATGATTTTGTACGGTCCGATATACCTCAGACTTAATTTCCCTTTCTTACCAAATCACATCACACCCTTTATGGGGGAAACCTTCAAGAATATCCAATCATCATCTATGAACTCTAAATCCCTACGACGAACATCCTAATAGGACTTCTAAAAACTCTGAGCGGTCTTCATTGGAATCACCAAAATCGAGTCAAACTTATGAGGTGTACGAGGTAATCCTACCACAAAGTCCATATTAATCATTTCCCACTTTCACATTAGAATTTCTATGTTCTGTGCCAACCCACCGAGCCTTTGGTGTTTGGCCTTCACTTGCTGAGAATTTTGACACTTCGCCCCAAAGTCCGCTACATTCCTCTTCATATGATTCCACCAATAGACTTCCTTAAGATCATGATACATTTTTGCAGAACCTGGGTGCACGGAATACCTAGAAGTGTGAGCTTCAGTCATAATTCTTTCCCAGAGATCATCCTCATTTAGATCACATAGTCATCCTTGGTATATTAGTGTACCACCATCCATGCCAAGAGAAAAGGCCATGGTCTTATGTTTATGAGTCCCGTCTTTTAGTTGTGCCAACAATGGATCGTTGTACTGTTTCTCCTTGACTTCCACAACAAGTGATGATTCAGCCCTATTTTGTACAATCACGGAAAGACGAACTCCCAAACTAGCCAATCGATTACTTTCCTTGGCCAATTGCCTTTGCTATGCCTCCAAGTGTGCTAAACTACCCATAGATTTCCAGCTAAGATCATCCTCCACAACATTAGCATTCCCCGGATGGTATAAAATATCAATGTCATAATCCTTGAGTAATTCAATCCATCTTCTCTGCCTCAGGTTCAATTCCTTCTATTTGAAAATATATTGAAGGCTCTTATGGTCCGTGAACATATCCACATGGACCCCATAAAATAATAACACCAAATTTTCACGATTCTTGAGTTGCCTAGAAGCATAAGCTATCACCTTTCCATGTTGCATTAATACATACCCAATCCGGATTCTTGAAGAATCACAATATACCAAAAATCCATCTGTACCCTCTGCTAAGGTTAGCACCGGTGCCGGAGTCAATCTTTCATTCAACTCCGGGAAACTCTTTTCACAAGAATCTGACCATTGGAACTTAATTGCCTTCTGCGTCAATTTAGTTAATGGAGAGCCAAGAGTAGAAAACCCCTCCACAAACTTTCTGTAATATCCATCTAGGCCTAAGAAACTACGAATCTCTATTGGAGATGTAGGCCTTGGCCAATTCTTCACAGCTGCAATTATCTGAGGATCAACCTTAATTCCTTCACCAGAGACTACATGACCCAAGAGTGTGACAGATTCTAGCCAAAAATCATATTTTGAAAACTTTACATAAAATTTGTGCTGATGCAAGGTTTGCATAACTGCCCTAAGATGATTAGCATGGTCCTCTCGACTTCGTGAATATACAAGAATATCATCAATGAACACTATCACAAAGGAATCGAGGAACGACTTGCAAACTCGGTTCGTAAGATCCATGAAGGTTGCTGGGGAATATGTTAGCCCAAAAGACATCACCAAATATTCAAAGTGCCCATATCGTGTTCTAAAACCTATTTTCATAATATCCTACTCCCTGATCTTCAATTGGTGAAACCCGGATCGTAAATTAATTTTGGAGAAGTACTTAGTACCTTGCAGTTGGTGAAACAAATCATCTATCCTTGGCAGTGGGTACTTATTCTTGATTGTGACCTTGTTGAGCTGCCGATAGTCAATATACATTCTCAGTGACCCATATTTATTCCTCACAAAAAGGACCAGTGCGCCCCAAGGTGACACAATCGACCGGATGAAACCCTTTTCTAAGAAGTCCTTCAGTTGCTCCTTCAGTTCCTTCAATTCTGCTGGTGCCATTCTATAGGGTGGAATAAATATAGGATGTGTGTCTGGCATCACATCAACCCCAAACACAATCTCCCTGTCTGGTGGAATCCCAGGGAGTTCATCCGGAAATATTCTCGAAAATTCATTCATAACAGGCACGAAATGCGCATGTTCGATCGCACCAGAGATTCAACAATGCCTATGGTCCAAAATTGTTCCACATTCAATCTGAATCACACCCGAGGCCCCCGGGACCCTGTCCGAATGTACCAACAAGTTCCAAAACACATAAAGGACCTACTCGAGGCCAAAAATCACATCAAACAACTTTGATTCTATGAATCGCAACCCAATTTAATCCTATTGAAACCATGAACTTCCTAATTCCAAAACTAAGGCCGATTCATACCAAACCAACTTCGATTGACTTCAAATTTTGCACACAAGTCATAAATGACATGAAGGACCTAGTCCAACTTTCGAAAGCAGAATCCGACCTCGGTAATAATAAAGTCAACTCCCTATCAAACTTTCCAACCTTCCAAACCTTCAACTTTCTAACTTTCGCCAATTCAAGCCGAAATGACCTACCTTCAAATCAATATACGAACACGCTCCTAAGTCCAAAATCACCATATGAAGCTATTGGAACCGTTAAAACTCCATTCCCGTGTCATTTACACAAAAGTCAAACTACAATCAACTATTTCAATTTAAGCCTCCAACTTAGGGACTAAGTATCCCATTTCACTTCTAAACTCACTCGAAACCAAACTAAAACACCCCGAGAAGACAAATAACCACTATAGAACATAGAGGATGCCATAATTAGGGGATCGCTAAAATAATCAGAACGACCGATCGGGTCGTTACAAGTCAACCCCGGGTTTGCCCAGACAAAACCCGAGTACAATGGTAGATCTCGACTACACAAAAACCCACGAGTCCATATATGTGTTTTAGTTTCAAATCCGAGTCGGATCCGACTCTAAAATTTTTATTTTTAAAAACATATACAAAATCCCCCAAAACCTCAACTAAATTCCTTGGATTAGAGCTTTAATCTCATTACTAATCATACAATAAATTTAAATAGATTAAGATCACTTACCAAATTGGTGTAAGTGAAAATCCCTCCTAAATATCGCTCTTACCAAGTCTAGGGTTCCAAAATATGATAAACAAAGCTAAGTCCTGGTTTCTTCAGGTGTAGAAGCCGCAAATGCAACCTTGGGTTCGCATTTGCGAACCCTCGCAATTGTGAAACAGGGATCGCAATAGCAAACCCTGATAGCCCATTCAGATGTCGCAATTGCGACTAAGGCTTCGCTATTACGATGATAGCCTGCTTCGCAAAAATGACACAATTGTCACAAATACCACCAAACCCAACTCTATATGGTCTTTGCAAATGTGATATGTGCGTCGCATCTATGACATCTTGACCTCGACTAAGGCTTTGCTATTGCATAATAGCCTGCTTCGCAAAAGCGACACAATTGTCACAAATACGACCAAACCCAACTCTATATGGTCTTTGCAAATGCTATATAGGAGTCGCATCTACGACATCTTGACCTCCCCTGCCCCATTCGCAATTACGGCAACTGCAGCACCAGCAACCTGTAACCGGCTCAATCCAATCTGAAACACATCCAAAACTCACCTAAGCCCTCGGGGCCCTACAAAACTTATTCATACAGGTCTAAAAACATCGTACAAACTCGCTCGCACCATCAAAGCACCGAAATAAAATTTGAAACCACGAATCGGACATTAAAACGCATGAAATTGCACCATGAACTCAAGAATCACTAGAATCACTAGAATCACTACCAAGCATCTGATTCCTATCAAACCAACTCGAATGACACCAAATTTTGCAGACAAGTTCCAAATGATAAAACGAACCTATTCCAAGTCCTAAAACCAAAATCTGAACCCGATTGGAATAAAATAAACCTACAATTAAACTTAATAAATTTCAAAACCATCAAATTGCCAACATTCGGCAAAACAAGCCAAACTAGGCTAGGAACCTCCGAATTCAATTTCGGGCACATGCTTAATTTAAAAAGAAATATACGAACCTATTGGAACCATCAAAACACCGATCCAGGGTCATTTTCACAAAAGTCAAATCTCGATCAATATTTCTAACTTAAGATTCTAGGCCAAGAACCAAAAGGGCCAAATCAACCAAAAACCTTCCCGAAGCTATTTTAACCGTCAAAACTCCATTCCCAAGTCATTTACACAAAAGTCAAACTATAGTGAATTATTTCAACTTAAGCCTCCAACTTAGGCACTAAGTGTCCTGTTTCACTCTGAAACTCACCCAAAACCAAAACCAAACACATTGGAAAGACAAATAACCACTATATAACATAGAGGAGGCAATAATTAGGGGATCATGGCTAAAATACTCAGAACGATCGACCGGGTCATTACAAGTCAACCCCGGGTTTTCCCAATCGGAACCTGAGTACAAGGATATATTTCGACTAAAAAGAAACCCACGAGTCCATATATGTCTTTTAGCTTCAAATCCGAGTCGGATTCGACTCTCAAAATCTCAAAGTTTTATTTTTCAAAACATATACTAAATCCCCCAAAACTTCTACTAAATTCCTTGGATTAGAGGATTAATCTCATAACTAATCATGCAATAAATCTAAATAGTTGAAGATCACTTACCAAATTGTTGTAAGTGAAAATCCCTCCTAAATATTGCCTCTTACCGAGTCCAGGGTTCTAAAATATGATAAACGAAGCTATGTCCCGATTTCCTCAGTTGCAGAAGCCACAAATGCAACCTTGGGTTGGCATTTGCGAATCGTCGCAATTGTGAAATAGGGATAACAAAAGCAAACCCTGATAGCCCATTCATATGTCGCAATTGTGACTAAGGCTTCACAATTGCAATGGTAGCCTACTTCCCAAAAGCGACACAATGGTCACTAATACGACCAAACCCAACTTTATATGGTCTTTGCAAATGCGATAAGGGCATCGCATCTACGGCATCTTGACCTCCCCTGCCCTATTTGCAATTGCGACAACTGTAGCACCAACAATGTATCCAGCTCAATCCAATCTGAAACACATCCGAAACTCACCTATGCCCTCGGGGCCCTACAANTTAGGTTCGGGGCGTGACAAATACGACCAAACCCAACTTTATATGGTCTTTGCAAATGCGATAAGGGCATCGCATCTATGACATCTTGACCTCCCCTGCCCTATTTGCAATTGCGACAACTGTAGCACCAACAACCTGTATCCAGCTCAATCCAATCTGAAACACATCCGAAACTCACCTATGCCCTCGGGGCCCTACAAAAATTATTCATACAAGTCTAAAAACATATATATAAATATGTGGGGTCCCAGCTGCCTCCTCTCCTCTACGCGAATGTTGGGGATGTCATACAAGTCTAAAAACATATATATAAATATGTGGGGTCCCAGCTGCCTCCTCTCCTCTTCGCGAATGCGTCTCCCTTCTCGTGTTCCCGGTGGACTCACTGCTCAAACCTTCGCAAAAGCGGCCCCCTCTTCACGAACGCGAAGAACATATCCTCACTTTCCACAAGCTAACCTTCGCGAACGCTGAACTCCCCTCGCGAATGTGAAGAAGGAAACCTGGAGTGGACACCAACAAATTCTTCAGTAGGCTCCCAAGATCAAAATCGATCTGTTACCCATCCGAAACTCAGCCGAGGCCTCCTAGACCTTAACTAAACATACCTTCAAGTCCCAAATCATCATACGAACTTATTTGAGCCCTCAAATAACATTAAACAACATCAAAAAAACACGAATCACACATAGATTCAAGCCTAATAAACATTGGACTTCCAATTTATATGAACGATGCCGAAACCTATCAAATCACGCCCGATTGACCCCAAATTGTGCACACATGTCACAAGTGACACCACTGACCTACTCCAACTTTCGTAATTGGAATCCGACCATGATATCAAAAAGTCCACTCTCGGTCAAACGTCTCTAAAAATCCAACTTTTGCCATTTCAAGCCTTATTCAACTACGGACCTCCAAATCCCATTCCGGACATGCTCCTAAGTACAAAATCAACCAACAGAGCTAACGGAACCATTACAAATCCATTGCGGAGTCATTTACACATAAGCCAACATCCGGTACACCTCTTCAACTTAAGCTTCCAACCTTGAGACTAAGTGTCTCAATTCATTCCGAAATTCTTCCGGACCCGAACCGACTACCCCGACAAGTCGCATAATAGCTATAAAGCACAAAATGATCAATAAATAGGGGAACAGGGCAACAAATCTCAAAACGATCGACCGGGTCGTTACATCCTCCCCCCTCTTAAATAGACGTTCGTCCTCGAACGGGTCTAGAAACGTACCTGGAGCCTCAAATAAGAGTGGATATCTCCTCTGCATCTCCCGCTTGGTCTCCCAAGTAGCCTCCTCAACTGGATAACCTCTCCACTATACCTTAACAGAAGCTATATTGTTTGACCTCATCTTTCGAACCTGCCAATCCAAAATGGCCACCGGCACCACATCGTAAGTCAAATCACCATCCAACTGGACTGTGCTGAAATCCAAAACATGAGACGGATCACAGACATACTTCTGGAGCATATAAACATGAAATACTAGATGCATATTCGACAAACTAGGTGGCAACGCAAGCTTGTAAGTCACCTCTTTAATCCACTGAAGTAACTTAAACGGTCCAATATACCAAGGGCTCAACTTGCCCTTCTTCCCGAACCTCACAACACCCTTCATGGGTGAAACACTGAGCAGAACCTTCTCCCCCACCATGTAAGCAACATCACGGACCTTCCTGTCAGCATAAATCTTCTGTCTAGACAGCGTCATGTGAAGCTGCTATTGAATCGATTTAACTTTGTCCAAAGCATCCTGAACCAAGTCAGTACCCAATAGCCTAGCCTCATCCTGCTCAAACCAACCCAACCGAGATTGAAATTTTCTCCCGTAGAAAGCCTCACACAGAGCCATCTGAATGCTTGACTAGTTACTATTATTGTAGGAAAACTTCGCGAGCGGAAACACTTGATCCCATAAACCCCCGAAATCAATGACAAAAGTGCGTAGCGTGTCCTCCAATATCTGAATAGTGCGCTCGGACTGTCCGTCCGTCTGAGGGTGAAATTTTGTACTCAACTCAACATGGGTGCCCAACTTTCACTCCACGGCTCTATAATACTGCAATGTAAACTATGTGCCCTGATTTGAAATGATGGACACTCGCACACCGTGAAGGCGAACAATCTCACGGATGTAAATCTCAGCCAACCGCTCTGAAGAATGAGTAGTCCCAACTGGAATGAAGTTCACAGACTTGGTCAGTGTAAGGCCCCATAGAATTTTGCAAAGGAATTTAAGGTTTTGTGGTGCCGAAGTAGGCTTATGTGTTTGAGAATGTGGTGCCGAAGTAGGCTTGGACTTTTGGGTTGAACAATGCACTGAAAAGTAAAGGAAAAATTTGGGCAGAAGAAATGCACTTCTGCGGCCCACTGTGCGGTCGCATAATGGGCTCAGAGTGAGGCAGGCAACTGGGAAATTTTTTTATGTCATTTCGCGGTCCATTATGCGACCGCAAAATGATTTTACGGGCCGCAGACTGATCGCAGTACCAATTTGGAAATTCTATGGAGGGAGGTTCTACGACGCGTTATGCGATCGAAGAACATGTCTGCGATGCACTATGCGACAACAAAACAGGTCTGCGGACCGCATAACGACCGCATAGTGGGGCATACCAGCCTAGTTCCGAAGGGCCAATTCACAGCACATTTCACAGACTGCATATCAATTATGTGATCGCAGACCCTGTCTCGGAGCTTCATTTTTAGCTTTTTATAACCTGACCCTACTTCGTTAAATAGACAAAATGGACCATTTTTGAGCTAAACATCTGACATTTTTAGAGTGAAAATGTGCCCTAGAGTGAGAAGGTATTCCTCAACAACTGTTCTTCAATTCTTGCTCCAATCTTGAAAGATTAAGAAGGAAAACCCACAAGGTCTTCATCCTAGAGGTAAGATTCTACACCCTAGCCCTTAATTTCGAAATTTAACTAAAACATGGATAATTAGCGAGATAATTTTGGGCATGAGAGTTGTTTATTTTACATGCATGTGTTATCAAGGGGTGNTTTAACTTTGTCCAAAGCATCCTGAACCAAGTCAGTACCCAATAGCCTAGCCTCATCCTGCTCAAACCAACCCAACCGAGATTGAAATTTTCTCCCGTAGAAAGCCTCACACAGAGCCATCTGAATGCTTGACTAGTTACTATTATTGTAGGAAAACTTCGCGAGCGGAAACACTTGATCCCATAAACCCCCGAAATCAATGACAAAAGTGCGTAGCGTGTCCTCCAATATCTGAATAGTGCGCTCGGACTGTCCGTCCGTCTGAGGGTGAAATTTTGTACTCAACTCAACATGGGTGCCCAACTTTCACTCCACGGCTCTATAATACTGCAATGTAAACTATGTGCCCTGATTTGAAATGATGGACACTCGCACACCGTGAAGGCGAACAATCTCACGGATGTAAATCTCAGCCAACCGCTCTGAAGAATGAGTAGTCCCAACTGGAATGAAGTTCACAGACTTGGTCAGTGTAAGGCCCCATAGAATTTTGCAAAGGAATTTAAGGTTTTGTGGTGCCGAAGTAGGCTTATGTGTTTGAGAATGTGGTGCCGAAGTAGGCTTGGACTTTTGGGTTGAACAATGCACTGAAAAGTAAAGGAAAAATTTGGGCAGAAGAAATGCACTTCTGCGGCCCACTGTGCGGTCGCATAATGGGCTCAGAGTGAGGCAGGCAACTGGGAAATTTTTTTATGTCATTTCGCGGTCCATTATGCGACCGCAAAATGATTTTACGGGCCGCAGACTGATCGCAGTACCAATTTGGAAATTCTATGGAGGGAGGTTCTACGACGCGTTATGCGATCGAAGAACATGTCTGCGATGCACTATGCGACAACAAAACAGGTCTGCGGACCGCATAACGACCGCATAGTGGGGCATACCAGCCTAGTTCCGAAGGGCCAATTCACAGCACATTTCACAGACTGCATATCAATTATGTGATCGCAGACCCTGTCTCGGAGCTTCATTTTTAGCTTTTTATAACCTGACCCTACTTCGTTAAATAGACAAAATGGACCATTTTTTAGCTAAACATCTGACATTTTTAGAGTGAAAATGTGCCCTAGAGTGAGAAGGTATTCCTCAACAACTGTTCTTCAATTCTTGCTCCAATCTTGAAAGATTAAGAAGGAAAACCCACAAGGTCTTCATCCTAGAGGTAAGATTCTACACCCTAGCCCTTAATTTCGAAATTTAACTAAAACATGGATAATTAGCGAGATAATTTTGGGCATGAGAGTTGTTTATTTTACATGCATGTGTTATCAAGGGGTGTAGGAAGATTTTTGAACTAAGCATGGTAATGATTGGGTTGTAGGATGATGGAATCCTCCATAAAAGAACCTTGAAACCTTAATGCACACCTAGTATTTGATAAAATGCTCAAATGAGCTAGAACCATGATCATCTTCCTAATTTTTGTTCAATTTGTTACATTTCTAAAAGAGATTAAAGTTGCTAAGATTTCCATAATATTTTAGAGGTTAAGGAATCTCGAGTGAGGTATGTTGGCTAAACTCTTCTCTTATTATTGAATCCCACGATATTCATGTAATTTATGTAAGACCCAAGTGGTTCATTATAAATTGGCTATTTCGAGTAAGTTTGTGTTGAAAGATATATGTTCAATAAGTATCCCAAATGCTTTATTCATGTTATGTTATCAATTGAGGGTGTGTTCAAGTATGATTTGTGCATTAATAATGTTTCGATTTCAGTTCAAGTTCAAACGAAGATTATTATGCCAAATTTTGTGAAATACCTCTATGTGCCTAAGACTCTTAATTGCTCAGATGGGTACTGCAAACCATGAATTGAATTGTATTTGCTGTTTATGATGATGATGATGTTTGAAATTGAAAAGGTGAGCATGAAATACTAAATAAGGCTAATGTGCAAAGAATGATTTTATAATTGTGGCTGCTAGTGCAAATGAAATGAAAAGATGTGAACGAAGTATGAAATGTGATGATTAATATAAAAAGGTTGATGTCTCGAATAAGACAGCCTAGCCGATTGGGTCATGATCGGACACCATGCCGCACACATGGTGGTGATTGTGCTGGAAATTGTGATTGTGTTTGATATCTCTAATGAGATAGCCTGGCCGATCAGGTCATGATCAGACTCTGTGTTAAAGGTATAGTGGTATTAATATTGAGAGTGATTGTGTTTTATGTCTCTAATGAGATAGCCTAGCCGATCGGCTTGTGATCGAACTTCGTGTTAAGCTGGGCTCGGCCAGATTCACTCGGTTGAGCGCCGGTCATGCTCCCCGAATTTGGGGCATGACAGTCAGTCAATCCATAATCACCCAAATAACATCGAACTTCCTCAAAGTCCGTGGGAGCCCAACTATAGAATCCATGGTGATCCGTTCCAATTTCCACTCTGATGATCATACTTTACCTGCTGACAGTTAAGGCACCAAGCTACAAACCCCACTATATCCTTGTTCATTATCCTCCACCAATAGTGTTGCCTCAAGTCCTGGTACATCTTCACGGCACCCAGATGAATGGAATACCGCAAACTGTGGGCCTCCTCAAGAATCAAATCACGTAGCCCATCCATATTAGGCACACATATCCGGCCCTGCATCCTCAACACCCGATCATCCCCAATTGTAACATCTCTAGCATCACCGTGCTGGACCTTGTCCTTGAGGACAAGCAAATGAGGATCATCATACTAGCGATCTCTGATGCGATCAAATAAGGAAGACCGAGAAACCACATAAGCCAGAACCCGACTGGGTTCCCAAACATCTAATCTCACGAACTGGTTGTCCAAGGCTTAAATAACTACTACAAGCGGCCTCTCACCAATAGGTATGAATGCAAGGTTACACATACTCACCACCTTCCTACTCAAGGCATCGGCCACCATATTGTCCTTCCCATGATGATACAGAATAGTAATATAATAGTCATTTAGCATCTCTAACCATCTACGCTATCTCAAAATTATATCCTTTTGTTTGAACAAGTGTCAGAGGCTCTGGTGATCTGTAAATACCTCGCAAGACACACCATGGAGATAGTGCCTCCAAAACTTTAATGCATGAACAATGGTAGCCAACTCCAAATGATGAACATGGTAGTTCTTCATCATGGGGCTTCAACTGGTGCGAAGCATAAGAAATCACTCTATCTTCCTGCATCAAGACACACCCAATGTCGATCCGAGAAGGATCACAATACACTGTATAAAAGCCTGAAGCTGAAGGCAAAACTAGAACTGGAGTTGTGGTCAAATCAGTCTTGAGCTTCTGAAAGCTCTCCTCACACTCAGCCGACCATCTAAAGGAGCACCCTTTTGGGTCAATTTGATGAGGGGCGATACAATAGACGAGAAACCCTACAAAAAGCAACGATAGTAACCAACTAAACCAAGAAAGCTTCAAATATCCGTAGCTGAGGATGGTCTATGCTAACTCTGAACCGCATCTATCTTCTTAGGATCAACCTGAATCCCCTCACTGGACACCACGTGCCCTATGAACGCCACTGAACTAAGCCAAAATTCACATTTGGAGAACTTGGCATAAAGCTTCTGCTCCATCAACCACTCTAATACAATCCTCAAATTGTGGGCATGCTCATCCTGTCTACGAGAGTACACCAGGATATCATCAATGAATACTTTCACAAATGAGTCAAGATAAGGCTGAAACACAATGTTCATCAGATGCATGAACGCTGCTGGGACGTTGGTCAGCCCAAAAGACATCACAAGGAACTAATAATGACCGTAATGGGTCCTGAATGCTATCTTAAGGATATTCATGTCCCGATTCTTCAACAACTGGTGATACCTAGACCTTAAATCAATCTTAGAGAACACCCTCACTCCCTGAAGCTAGTCAAATAGATCATCAATACGCGGCAAAAGATACTTGTTCTTTATTGTAACTTTGTTCAACTGTCCATAATCAATACACATGCACATAGTACCATCTTTCTTCTTCACAAACAGAACCGGTGCACCCCAAGGCGATGCAGTAGGCCTAATAAACCCCTTATCAAGAAGTTCCTGAAGTTGCTCCTTTAACTCATTTTGTGCCATACGGTACGGAGGAATCAGTAGTAGGGGTATCAGCACCAAGCTGGAAACATAGTCTAGAGAACCTCTCCACTCAATGACTCACGGGGCAAATACAGATAATGAGTAAAATACGATGATGCATACGAATAAGTGGAACCAGGGTTAAATAATACAGAGGCATCCCTCTGGCATACTGATTAAATACTTGTGATCACTATGTCTCAAGCAACAACATATGGTCTTGTAGGGATAACATAGAATCGGTGCTGACCGCCACCTAATCGGCCTCCCCCTCTAGGGCGACCTCGAGCTACCTGGGCCCTACCCCAAGCTAAGAAAGTGGGTGGTGTAACTACTGGTTCTAGTACCATTAGCCGAGAACTCTGTTGTTGAGCCCCACTCAACAATCTAGGACAATATCTCTTGATATGACCCATGTCCCCGCACTTGAAACAACCCCACCTCTGAGGGAACTACTTCTCCTGATAACCCGAGGAACTACCTGTAGAAACTTGAGCGGATGAGGCATGGTGAGAACTCTGCACTGGTAGTGCACTAAATAAAGATTGGCCTGAGTGCGCATTATAAGAACTGTGGCTAGCTGATGCACCACGATGAGCTAGATGAGCCATCTGAGTGGGCCTATAAGGATGACTCCTACTATGGTAGGACTGCCCCCAGAAGGTACACCACCAAAACCACATGAACCTTGATGCCTCTTAGCCTGCCTCTCACCACGCTCCTGGCTATGGACCATCTGTATTTGCCAAGCAATGTCAACCACCTTGTCAATAGTAGCACTAGATACCCTCTTCCTAGTCTTAAACAACCGCAATCGTTATGTGAGGCCATAAATGAACCTCTTAATCCTCTCCCTATTAGTGGTAACCAATCAAACAACATGACCAGCCAACTCTAAAAACCTCATCTCGTACTGAGTCACATGTATAACACTGATGTAGCCTCAAACTGCCAGCACAGCTCCTCCATGCGAGACTTCAGTACAAACTTCTCTAGGAAGAGAATGAAGAACTCATGCCATGTAAGTGGTGCTGCACCGACCGGCTCGCGCCTCTCATAAGCCTCCCACCATCTGAAGACAGACCCCAAAAACTGAAAAGTAGTGAACGATACCCCACTAGTCTTTAGAATACCTGTCGTATGAAGAACCTGCTGGCACTTGTCCAAGTAACCCTGGGCATCCTCCGACTCTACCTCATTGAAAGATGGAGGCTGAAACCTCCCAAACCTGTCTAGTCTTCTGTGCTCATCATCAGTCATAACAGGAACAACATGGTCGTTAGCAACTGCAACTAGCTGGGCTGGTAGTGCCCCCAGTTTCTGAAGTCCTTGCATCACCTGCTGTAGCATACATGCGGCAGGAGTCAGAGCACCTTTCCCGGTCGCAGAAGTGGCTACTGTGATCGAACCTGAGACCGCCTAAATAAGGCTGGTGCACAGAGTCAAAATCTGTTCTAAAGCCTCCTGAAGTCCTAGAATCACAATGGGCGCAGTTGGTGTGTCACGCCCCAAACCTGAAGGGACGTGGCCGGCACCCGGTACCATACTCGGCCCGAGCG
>AWOL01S0011722.1:13471-23714 GCA_000715115.1 Nicotiana otophora
TGTCTTAACACTTGCTAATTGTCTTCACATGTTTAGTTGAAGTTATTGTCCTCTCTATTCCTTGTTCATTATTTAACCGATGAGTCCCTTACTTGAAGTTGCTATTTCTTGGAATATCTTATTGTTGAATTTGGTATTGAGTTATAAAGGTCATAGTTCACATTGAGGTAATGTTGTAAATTGTTGAAATACAATTCTTGTGGAGTTATTCACTTTCGGTCACTAAGGACATGGCTACTAAAAGCACCCCATGCTGGAGGTGCACTAGATAATGGCGGTGCATAATGGGCAACCTGAGACCTGGGAGTAGCCGGAATACCACGGGAAGATAGAAGTTCTAAAGGAACTTGACGATTCACATAGCCTCTGCCATGATAGGCTGCAACTGGGGCACGGGCACCACTATATCCACCAGAATCTCGAGGCTTCTTGGCCTCCTTGTCCTCTCTCTCTCGGCCCCGCAAATCCTCCAATCCCCGTGTGGTCTCTATCACCTGCTGGTGTGGAGTATTAGTCTCCAACTCTTGAGACATGCTGAATCTAATACCATAGTTGAGCCCTTGATAAATTGATGGGCTTGATCTATAATTGTGGAAACCAAGGCAGGTGCATACCTAGACAACTCATTGAACCTGAAAGCATACTGTGATACGATCATTGCACCATGGCGCAACTTCTCAAACTCCACGCACCCATGCATCCTAAAGGTTGTGGGGAACAAACTTTCTCGAGAACATCTCTGAAAACGGAGCCCATAGTACGGAGCATTCGGTGGCACTTCTCCAGAAAGCCTTGTGCATCCTCTGTAACTATGCCACTGAAAGTAGGAGGATGGTACTTCTTGTACACCTCGAGCCTGAGCTCCTCCTCCTCATATGCTGTTACCCAAACGCCGGGCTGAACTGGGACAACCGACTGCACTGGTATAACCTCTGGTACCTACTCTACATGGAATCCCTACTTTAGGGTATGGGCCGCGGGAGCCTGTACTACTCCCCATGCCTAAGATTTTACCGGTGCAAGTAGAATCAACCCCGCCTGAGCTAGAGTACCAAATATGCTCAACAACTGGACGAGAGTCTCTTGAAGTGTAGGGGTATCAACAGGTGCCGCAAGTGCCTACCTCCCAACTAGATCTACTAGTGGATCCTCTGTTGTAGCTCGGGCAGGTGCTTTGGAGTCACTACATGCCCCTCCTCGGCATTTCCCCGGCCCCGGCCCCGGCCCTAGCCCCGGCCTCTCGCGACACTAGCAGGGGGCGGGTATCTGATCATCGGATCTAGTGGTACGTGTCCTAATCATCTGTGAGAGAATAGAAAGACATAGATATAGAAATATGAAGTCAACAAATTTGCACGATAAGGGATTAAAGAAGTGAAATTTCCTAACAGTTCCATAGCCTCTCGAAGATAAGTACAAAAGTCTCTGTACGGATCCGTGAGACTCTACTAAACCTGCTTGTGACTCGTAACACCTATGAACCTAGGGCTCTAATACCAACTTGTCACTAACCCAAGTTTCCTCCATAGGATGTCGTGATTTCACCTAGTCTCTAAGAGTAGGTAAGCCTAAATTTATGCAGAATTTAACTGAGAAACTGATAAAAACATTCCAATAACTCAACAACTAGCATAAAAGTACTCCGCAACTCAACAGAAAAATACTCCCAAAATCCGATGATACAAAGTCAAAAGCTCTACAAGAGTATACTGAGTACACCAAAACGTTACCCAGTAAGTGCCAAGCCTAACCTCGGTAGAGTCGTGATGAGATCGGGTCAAGACCCTACTGAAATAAATAAAAAACCTGAGCAGGTATATAACAGCGTGACAATGATATACAATGGAAATGAAACAATGAAGAAAATATACCAAGACTAGTTACACTAAACTAAGGCAATTAAGGCAACACAAAAGAAAACAAGGAATAATACGCGAAGGACACAAAGTAACCAAAACACAATTGATGTAATAGAAAGGTATAAACACGAATCACTACCGAGGTACCGCCTCATAGTCTCATATCACAAAAAAATCATAATCTTTCCTTAACTCACCGCGGGAGTATTGCATTTAGTTTTGAAAGTCATTTTTCCCAAAATAGCTTCCCGCATTTTAGCCCACCTTATCACACCACGTGGCTTCAAGTGCTACGTGGTGTATCAACCACACCTTATCTCACCGCATGCGTTTTGACCCTAATCCTAATACCACCGCATGTGTATCAATATCACAACATATCACAAATTGCAACTCAAGTGCACAATATCACAAATTGCCAAAGAGGTCAACAATAATAGTGTTTCCACAATAAATATCCCATGGCTAAACCACTATATGCACATGAGTATCAACAATAGCGACTGAAAGTGAATAACTCCACAAGAATGGTATTTCAACAATTTACAACGTTACCTCAATGTGAACTACGACCTTTATAACTCAATACCAAATTCAACAATAAGATATTCCCAGAAATAGCAACTTCAAGTAAGGGACTCATCGGTTAAATAATGAACAAGGAATAGAGAGGACAATAACTGCAACTAAACATGTGAAGACAATTAGTAAGTGTTAAGACATGTATTAACAATGACAAGTAAAACATGTGAAGATAGACTAAAGATGATGAATATAACATATTATGGAAACTCAATTAAAGGCATGAAAGGAAACTACATAGCTAAAACCGGTCAATTACCACATTTAGCCCATGTACACATTCGTCACCTTGCGTACATGGCTTCCACATATCACAATTAACACAAAACAAAACCATTCCTATAGGGTAATTCCCCCACACAAAGTTAGGCAAGACACTTACCTCACAACATGCTAACTCAACCCACTAGTAAGCCTTTCCCATGATTATCCAACTCTGAACGGCTCAAATCTAGCCAAAATAACTTCATACCATAAATACAAACTATAGGAAGCTATTCCGTACAATAAAGTTGCAATCTTTAAAAAGAAACCCAAAGTCAACTCAAAAGGTCAACCCCGTGCTCGCCTCTCAAAACCCGACCAAACTTATAAAATCTGAACACCTATTTGATAACAAGTCCAACCATACAAGAATTAATCAAATCTGACTTCAAATCGCCTTTCAAATCCCCAATTTTTAGTTTAAGAAGTTTCACAATTGTTCCCAAAATATTTCAAGTTAAATCACTAATTAGATGACAAAAATAACAATAGATTCATGTAATATGGCCAAATCCAGGTTAGAATCACTTACCCCGATGATTTCCTAGAAAATACCTCAAAACATCGCCATAAACTAAACTCTCTAGGTCCAAAAGATGAAAATGTGATAAAACCCTCCCCTCGAACACCTCCTTTTTCTGCCCAGAGAGTTTCGCTTTTACGGGCATACTATCCCACATGCGGAAAAATCCCATGGCAGATGCGATTCCAACTAATGCCATGAAACTTCGCTTCTGCGGACAAAATGCTCGCACCTGCGAGCCCGCTTATGCGGAGCCTCGACCGCACCTGTGGTCATTCAAAAGCTCCTTATAGTTCTGCTTCTGCAAAATAACACTCGCACCCGTAGATGCGCATCTACGCCCAGGTGTCCACACCAGTGAACCCAGGCCTAGACTTGCCTTCTCCGTTTCTGGGATGCACCCTCACACACATGTGTGTCCGCACGAGCGGCCATAGCCTCTACCGGTGTAATTACACCAGAACAACAAACCTCATCAATTCAACCAAGTCCAAAATTATTTCGAATACCCGGCGCCCTCGAGACCCCTTCCTAATATATCAAAATGTTCCAAAACACATAACGGACCTACCTGTCATGCCTAACATCGGGAAGCTTGGCCAGCGCTCAACCGACTGAACCCAGCCGAGCAAGCCTGTTAGATTTTCTTCTACCCAAACTCATCCATTAATTAAGATAATACATATTTTCATTAATTAGCCAATAAGGTGATTTTATCTACAATACCAATTCATTACCAATAGTTTCATCATTTTAAAGTCACAAATTTTACACACAGTTTTCATAGTCTGAAATAATACCACAACATAACATTGTTTGACCTTTCCTGCACCAATATACAACCCACACTATGTCTATGGAGCCTCTATAGATAAAGAAGAGTACTATGATAATGCCGGAAACAAGGCCCCGGCTATACCTCAAACACATTACACAAGGAACAAACGATACATGACACCCGAAATGAAGTTGGGCTCACCAAGTCAGCTGGGAAGAGGGGTGTACCGCTGTCACTGATAAATGTCGCCTGATGTGGAACCACCTGCATCCATTATTGATGTAGCGCCCTCGGCAAAAGGGATGTTTGTACCGTCGAATAGCACTAGTATGTAGAACGAAGAACCTTCTCAATAGAATGGATAATATTACGAGGAGGATCAATCATAAAATCAATGGAAGCCTCGAACAATACCAAAACATCAAGTTAGAACCACATAAATATTCAAGTAAATTTCCTTATTTTTAAGTTAGAGATCCATAGTACTGATGTATCATCGTTCACAATACCATTATTCAAAACACCAATACCACTGTACTTTTAGCAAGGAGTCCGATCATGACCTGATCGGCTAGGCCATCTCATTAGAGATATCAACCACAATCACTCTCTATACCAATACCACAATACCTTTAGCACGGAGTCCGATCACGACCCGATCGGCTAGGCCATCTCATTAAAGACATCAACCACAATCACTCTCTATACCAATACCACAATACCTTTAGCACGGAGTCCGATCACGACCCGATCGGCTAGGCCATCTCATTAAAGACATCAACCACAATCACTCTCTATACCAATACCACAATACCTTTAGCACGGAGTCCGATCACGACCCGATCGGCTAGGCCATCTCATTAAAGACATCAACCACAATCACTCTCTATACCAATACCACAATACCTTTAGCACGGAGTCCGATCACGACCCGATCGGCTAGGCCATCTCATTAAAGACATCAACCACAATCACAATTTTATTTACAATTTTCAATACAATCACTACCATGTGTGCGATATGGCGTCCGATCACGACCCGATCACCTAGACCGTCTCATTCGAGACATCAACCTTTTTATATCAGTCATTTCATTTCATACTTCTTTCATATGTTTTCATTACATTGGCACTCGTGGAAACAATTTTAAAATCATTCTTGGTTTGATGCGTTGGAAAGTAGACTGAAAGAGCTTTAATTTGATAGGTAGATCACCTCCTATGTCTTTATAGATTGGTAGCAGCATGCGTTTGAAGTAGGATGTTGTGGAATTGAGACATCCTTTCCACTTAATGTAACCAACTTGTTCCACACAAATTCTTTCCATTGACAAAACTCTTTAGTATGTTCCAACACACCTTAAACACATATTTTCATTTCAAAATGATGTGGTTCGATCCCTTGGGTCTCCTTTAATACTCAAACACGTTATTCCCAAACACTGTTGGCGCACCTTAAAATCTTAAATCATTAGGAAATTTTAACGGGGCCTTACATTCTCCCCCGCTTAGGATCATTCGTCCTCAAATGAGGGTTAGAGTGCGCCATAGACACATAATGTGACTTAAAGCTTTATATACACACCAAAAGCTCCAAAATTTGGCTAACTCCACTAATTTCCAGAAATTGCGACAAAGTCTCTCCCCTGTAACTGGGACTATCCACCTGTCAGAGAATCCCATAAACCATTCCTAACAACATATACGTAATACAATGACACAATATAACAGAAAAACAACACTGATTATGGCCTCATAAGTAGTATATTACGAGAAAGGAACACCCTTAGCATAAGCTGAACAAATGATACGTAATTCATAGGGAACAATTTCATAGAACAATTACATAGCTATTCAAACAAATAATGGTACTTCTTCTTCATTTCTTCCTCGGCCTCCTAGGTGGCCTCTTCAAACTGCTAGTTTCACCATAACCCATTCACTGAGGAAATTTCTTTCTTTCTCAACTTGCGGACCTACCGATTAATAATAGAAGCTGGAATCACTGCATAAGTCAAGTCCTCATTATCCTCAATAGTCTCAACTGGAAGAAATGAAGACACGTGAAATACCGGGGGTACAACAACTTTCTTCAACATAGACACGTGAAATACCGGGTGCACTACTGACATCTCGGGTGGTAGCTCAAGCTTGTACGCCACCTCACCGATCCTCTGAATGACTCTATATGCTCTGACAAAATGGCATTACACCTTTCATGAGGGAAACTTTCAAGAATACCCAATCTTCTTCTTTGAACTCCAAATCCCTACGACATACATCCAAATAGGACTTCTAACGACTCTGAGCAGTCTTCAACCGCTCCTTAATGATCTTAACCTTTTCCATGGCCTGATGCACGAGGTCTGGCCTTATCAACTCTGCTTCTCTAATATCAAACCATACAATGGGAGATTTACATCTCCATCCATATAAAGCCTCGAACAGTGCCATCTGAATGCAAGCATGATAACTATTGTTGTAGGGAAATTCTATGAGTGTAAAATGATCATCCCAGCTACCTTTGAAGTATAGAACATAAGCATACAACATATCCTCAAGCATTTGAATAGTCCGCTCTGCCTGCCCGTCAGTCTCTGAGTGAAAGGAGTCGATCCACAATCACCCAAATAGATTCCAACTTATGAGGAGTATGAGGCAATCCTACCACAAAGTCCATATTAATCATTTCCCAATTCCACATTGGAATTTCAATGTTCTGCGCAACCCACTGTGTCTTTGGTCTTCGGCCTTCACTTGCTGATAATTTGGACACTTTGCCACAAAGTCGGCTACATTCTCTTCATATCATTCCACCAATAGACTTCTTTAAGATCATGATACATGTTTTTATACCCCGGGTGCACGGAATAGCTAGAAGTATGAGATTCGGTCATAATTCTTTCTAGAAGACCATCCATGTTTGGAACACATAGTCATCCTTGGTACCTTAGTTTACCATCATCCATGCAAAGAGAAAAGACCATGGTCTTATGTTTATGAATTACCTCTTTCGGTTATGCCAACAATGGATTGTTGTATTGCTTCTTCTTGACTTCCACAACAAGTGATGATTCAACCCTATTTTGCACAATCACCCCTCCTTCACTAGAGTCCACAAGACGAACTCCCAAACTAGCTAATTGGTGAACTTCCTTGGCCAATGGACTTTGATATGCCTCCAAGTGGGCTAAGCTACCCATAGATTTCCGGCTAAGAGCATCTGCCACAACATTAGCCTTTCCCGGATGATATAAAATATCAATGTCGTAATCCTTGAGTAATTCAAGGCATCTTCTCTGGCTCAGATTCATCTCCTTCTGTTTGAAAATATATTGGAGGATCTTATGGTCCGTGATTATATCCACATGGACCCCATATCGTTAAGCAACGAAAGATGCAACTATCGTACAACAAACGACAAGCTTATTTATTATTAAAACGGACAGCATCTCCCTTGTTTTCCTTTCTTTCCCCAAGTCCATAAAAATAACAAGATCACATACGACCTTCAACTATATACTTTCAGTACCACAACACATCGAACAGCCCAACAACACAATTCACCCTACACAACAATAAGGGCACAAATGTCACCAACAGAACTACTACTTAACACGACGAACGGTAAGCTTGGATTGGAACCAAACCCCAACTCTTTTTACCATATCCCCTATACTTAAAACACCTTCAAACANAATTCAAGGCATCTTCTCTGGCTCAGATTCATCTCCTTCTGTTTGAAAATATATTGGAGGATCTTATGGTCCGTGATTATATCCACATGGACCCCATATCGTTAAGCAACGAAAGATGCAACTATCGTACAACAAACGACAAGCTTATTTATTATTAAAACGGACAGCATCTCCCTTGTTTTCCTTTCTTTCCCCAAGTCCATAAAAATAACAAGATCACATACGACCTTCAACTATATACTTTCAGTACTACAACACATCGAACAGTCCAACAACACAATTCACCCTACACAACAATAATGGCACAAATGTCACCAACAGAACTACTACTTAACACGACGAACGGTAAGCTTGGATTGGAATCAAACCCCAACTCTTTTTACCATATCCCCTATACTTNTTATACTTAAAACACCTTCAAACAATATAGAATATAATAACATATATTGGCATGACACTGCAACCTTATATCCATCATAAAAGTAACATCAAGAAACACAACAACATATTACAACATTATGGACAACTTCTAGGTATCGTGTGGTTGCTTATTCTCCTATTTAAAAGATCATCAACATACTAAAAATATTTACCAGCATAACAACAATACGAACATTATAACCAAGCCATTCCCCGCGATTTCCATCCATATGAAGTCATATACGCTACTCCAAAATAATCCAATAAGAGACAACAACTTCTTGTACAACTTCAAGTTTTATCTTGTAATTATTCTTCCAAATAACTTAATCAATGCATATATAAGCTTAAGGCCAAGAAATAGAGTGTTATATATACCTTAAATAATTAGAAAAAACTCGAACCAAAGAATCCCTTAGCTTACAAGCACCCTTAATGGCATCACAACACCATAGAGACTCTTTTCTTCACTTAGGCTAACTTTTGAGGATAGGTCTAGGTAAAACCACCTTGGATTAGATTGGAACCTTGGAGAGCTGTTAGAGAGGTGTTGAGAGAGTTTGGGAAATTTCCTTGGTAATAGCCAAAAATGAGGCGTCCAAACCCGTTAAAATGTTCAAGGGTCGTCCACCACCTAGGTGCATCCCATTGGGAGCTGCTAGTGCAGTCTCGCAAAAATGCGAATATCTCTATACTCTGATGTTGTATCGACAAACGATTTAATATGTAAGCACAATAGTGTAACATCTTTACCTCAATATTTGACTCAAAAGTACCACACATTATTTATAACCCGCTCACTTACTCTAACATATAGGTCAACGACATTGCCTTTCCTTCTTGAATCAAGTGCCCTCACACAACAATAGAGAGTAGTTCCACACAATAAAATATAAGAACAATTAGGAACTCAAGATAGAAAGAATTTTCTCACTCTCGGAAACAACATTTATATGCCACAAAAGATGAACCATAAGCTTGCCCGTAGTGTACTACTCTACTAATCGAGTTCATTCAGTCAAGGATCAAGTAGGACTTTAGTTGGTTGTAATGTAGGCTGCTGGACGGGTAGGATACATTTAGATATAAGAGTGACTACACCTACCTAAGCACTTTAATACATGTACTCTAACATTTAAAACCCCACACTTACGTCAAACCAAAACTCCATCTTCACATCAATATACATCGACTCCCATATTATTTAACCACAATTACACAACAATACAACTATTTTTTCTTTCCTTTTTCAATTCAAGTGGCTCTTACATTTTCAAAACAGTGCACCTTTCTCATTATTTCCTTACTTCCACTCAAAAGCCAAACCATCCACCCCACACTTCAACTTTTATAAAGTTCATAAAAATTTCAAGTACTCACGAGAGGTACAAGGTTCAAATAGCTGGTCAATTCAAGCAAATGAGTAAAGCTTCTAATGTGGTTGCCAAAAAATAGGATTGCGGGCTCAAAGGGGTTAACTAAGATACATAACAATTAGGTGGGTAAAAGCATAAAACTGGCTCAACAAGGAAATGCCTATATCATTTCCAAGACTGAACAAAACTACTATTTCACTTTGCAAACACACGTGGAAAGTTATAGACATCAAATGCAATGCATATAATAACACAAAACCTCACACACACATGGAACATAACTCACTCAAGATCAAATTATCAAGACACTCTAGTCAAAGCAGTTAAGTAATGTTAAGCTCATACTATTTAAGGCACTTATACAAGAGTGAAAAATTGATCCTAAGCGTCACAACTAAAGCACTCACTATTCTTAAGGCATAATAAAGTCAAGAGATATTTCTTTCATTTCAAATCATAGCACAAGGTTTCCTACTTCTACAAAATAAAAACTAACTACACCCGATATAAACAAAACCCTTGGAAAAGAATCGCAACACAAAGAAAATCCAAGGGGGGATTGACACAATACCTAACAAAAGATTATATTTTGTCTTTTTCTTTTGACTTTAATCCCTCAAGAAACTTGTCGAATGATATCCATTATCAAGAAAAAGCAAAAAAGTAAAAAGTTTTATGTGTTTTTCAATTTGTTTGTACTACTCAAACTAACAAAAGCAAAAACAATCAAACTAACTAAAGCAA
>AWOL01S0011729.1:4050-25954 GCA_000715115.1 Nicotiana otophora
GGGGGGGGGGGGGGGATTGGGTCGTGAAAAGCTGATGCTTCCCCGGCCGACGAGGACAAGGGGAAGGACGTCATTGTTGAAGGCGGTGAGTCAGGTTTCAACATGGACCTTGACGATCTTAGGATGATTGATGAGGGACTCACTCATATTGAGGTGAGGATGGAGGGAGGCTCAAGGACCATCACGATCCCAATGGATCGTGATTTGCTGAGAAATATAAAGGAGGTGGTCCCCGCTCTTGGTCCTCCTTGTTCCGACGCTGAGAGTGTGACCCTCAAGGAGATAAATGACAATACCTTGTCAAAGAACATTGACGATCTTGCTCTCTGGGTAAGTGTGGTTGTTGTTCGTTCTTTTCCCTTTGTCTTAACTCGTTTCTAAGTTTTAACATTTGCCTTTTCTTTGATTTGCAGACGGTCATTCTGGAAATTGAGAGTGTTCGGAGGGAGAAGAGATGGAAAAAAGCTTATGTGAAATTGAAGGGTAAGTACGAAGAGTACCATGGAAAGTATCGGGACCTTCAGAGGCGACTTTGCGAGGAGGGCGATATGTCGGCCTTGAGAGAAAAGCTGAAGAAGAAATACGAGGAGTTGATGGTGGTCGTGGAGAGATTCAACATCCTCGAGGGAGCGTTAAGGAGAAAAGAGTAGGAGCTCGAGCTGAGTAAGGGCATGAAGGCCCAATGCAGTGATCTTCAGAATTAGTTTGTTCAACTACGAAGCCAGTTGGACGGATACCAGCTTGAGATCGACACTCTCAAGGGGAAGTTATCGAGAAGCAGCGGATTCTCGAGGAGGCGTAGTCCTCGATCGGAGGCTCGAAGGGAGACGACGGTTTTGGAGTTGGCGAACAGGGCTCTTAGTTCCTAGCGAGACTATATTCTTTCTGCGGCCGAAGCTAAGGAGGCCAGGCTCAAGGAGAGAGTTGGGGAATTAGGTAAGGAGAACTCTCAGTTGTATGACCAAGTTGCTACTCTCGAGGCCGAAAATGCCCAACTACTTGTGAGACCCTTGATGAAGTCCACAACACACCTCGATAAGAGATATGATACTGTCGTATGTAATATAAATTACCCAACTATGAGTCGGGGTCAAATCCACAGAGAGTTGTAAGGGGTGTTAGAAGTATTATTTGAAGAAAGCGAATGGATTAACTAAATTTTCACTTACACAAAGAGTTTTGATTTCTACTTCTACTATTACTCTAACAACTGTGAGCTAAGGAGGATAAACTAGAGATGAATGTTTTTGGTGTTTTTCAAAATAGTTTAAAAGCCTAGGGATGTGAACATAACCTAGGTGTTCGCCTAATGGGATAGAGACATTAATACTTATTTTGTTGATTGGGGTATATTATAACTCTCAACGCTACATTAACCACTCAATACCTCTTGGTTAGAGAGTGATTTTTCTCAAAATAGGCTTTCTAAAGCCCAAATGGGTATCAAACAAAATAGTTGATATGAGCTCAAGTCGGATTCTTACTATCTCTAGTTTGAACCCTTTAATTAGGCTAATCGAACTCTAAGTTAACCCAATTCCTCGTTAGCCAAGTTATCCTAGACTAGGTCCCTCTTTATCAAGTAGAGAGTAAGTCAAAAAGGCATGAATCAATGTTTGCAACCATTAATTCTAAAATTAAAGCATGAACTAGGCTAAATAATCAACACCCAATCATAAATAAACATTAAATTAAATACCCATAAGGTTTACACACTAGGGTTGGGTCACAACCCTAAAAGAAATCTAGCTACTCATAGTGGGTATTGAAGAAAATAAAGAAGAAATGCAAATAAAATCCATTATCAAAGGTTAAATTGATGAAGTATAATGTTTAAACACTAAAATAATCAAAAACTTCCTAAAATGTCAAAAGATAACGGCTACAGCAACTTTAAATTTCAAAACTTGACCTAAAATTGTAAAACTCGTCTATTTATAGTGTGGCAAAAATCGCATACAAAAATTCCCCTCGGGAGGTTCTACGGCCGCACAATTCCATATGCGGACCGCAGATTTCTTCAGTTGTAAGGAGATGGGATTCTGGAGTCGCACATTTCTGGATTGCGGCTGCGAAGTAATTTCTACGGCCGCACAATTCTTGTGCGGTCCGCACTTCAGTAAGGTGTCAGGACTTGGTCTTCCGCACATTCTCTGAACTTGGAACTATTTGTCAATACAGGCCCAGTTCTACGGCCGCACAATTCATGTGCGGTCCGCACATTTGCCAAAATCCTGTTGGGTTCTTTAGCTTGGTTGCGACCGCAGATGGAATTCTGCGGTCCGCAATTTCTTCTGCGGTCCACAATTTCTTCTGTTGCCGCAAAAAATCCTTCTGCGGACCGCACTTCTTTGCTTCTGCGCTCTTTATTTCCTTTTGTTTCGGAACACTCCTTTTTGAGTCGGATTTCATCATGGGAGACCAAATTTCCAACATTCCTGCAATTTGCAGAATTTTATTAGTTTCAGGAATATAAATTAATACTTTCGGACTAAAACAAAAGTAAAAAGGTTCTAATAAGCAGTCAAAATACCCACTTATCAGCCCTCTACATCTATTGCCTCCGAGTATCCTAATATTCCTCGAGGGTAGTACGAGGAGTCGATCCTCCCTGAAGCCCAACTGGATGTGATCTACGATTTGAATAAGATGGGCTCTGTTTCTGAGGTAGCCCTCAAGGATGCTCGAGTTAAAGCTCGCGAGGCCCCGCTCGCCTATGACTATAATCCTGCCACGCCTCAGCCTGATTCCGAGGAGGATGAGGAAGAGGGTGTGGACCGGCTTACGGATAGTGCTTGGTATGGCTCCGCTTATGGTTGAGACAAGGATGGAGAGGGCGTCGGAGGCCAGGACGGTGATGGCCACTAGTTGTTTTTTAACTTCTTGTGTATTTTTGTTGACGTTTTCAAGCACTTTTTATTTTGAATATCAAAGTTTGTTTTTGTTTCATATGCACCTTTCTTACCTTTTTTCTGTACTTATTTTCTTTGTTGTTATTTTTCTAAGTTATGATAGCCATGGTGCTGAGTGGACGTGGGCGGATCGGCCTTTGTTCGAATTAGTTGAACATACTTTTGAGTTAAATCATGGCCGGGGACCGGCAGGTATTGTTCGAGTTGGTTGAGTCATACCTTTGAATGAGTTGCGCCGAGGGCCGATAGGTGTTGGTCGTGCTGGTCGAACTTAATCTTTCATGAGGTCGTGGCCGATGGCCGATAGGTATTTTTCAAACTTGGTTAAACATAACCTTCCATTAGGTCATTGCCGTGGGCCGATAGGTGTTATTCGAACTTTGTCGAACATACCTTTCAATTTGCCGTTGAGGCCGTTTGGGCGTACCTTTAATTAGGTAATGGCCGCGGGCTATTTGGAGTTGTTCGAGCTAGTCAAAGTTTCCTTTTACTAGTTTGTGGCTGAGGGCCGATAGGTGTTATTCGAGCTTGGTCGAACTTAACCTTTCATTGAGTTAGGGTCGAGGGCAGATAGGTGTTGTTTGAACTTGGTCGAACTTAACCTTTCATTAAATTATGCCCGAGGGCCGATAGGTATTTTTTGAACTTAGTCGAACTTAACCTTTCATTGAGTTAGGGCCGAGGGCCGATAGGCATTGTTCAAACTTAGTTGAACTTAACCTTTCATTAAGTTAGGGCTTAGGGCAATAGGTATTGTTTGAACTTGGTCGAACTTAACCTTTCGTTAAATTAGGGTCGAGGGCCAGTAGGTGTTGTTCGATCTTGGTCAAACGTACCATTCAGGAGAGAAGTTTTGATGAGCGTGCATTTCTATTATCTTGGCGTTGTTGCTCCGATTACATCATTTTGCCCTTGGGCAATTTTTGGAGAAAATTACAAGTTTTTGGTGTTGGCTGGCATTTTGGTCCCAGTGCCAGTATATCTAATCCCTTCATTGTTTGACTTGGAGAATCTTGAGGAGTCAGGAAATGAAAAATCAGTATGCTCTAGTACACTCCAACTCGAAGTGTCCCACTGATAGCCTCGTTAAAACCTCCTTAAGAAAACCCTATTGGGACAAAACTCAAGTGAGGGAAAAAAAGTACGACTCACAGGGCATTTCTTGTTTTTTAGAAGTTGAATTACTTGAGGTAGCTGATATTCCAATTGTTTGGAAGGGGTTTCCCTTCCATTGTTTTCAGTTGGAGCGAACCCTTGTCTGCTTTGCATATAATTGTATACGGTCCGTCCTAGTTGGTTTCCAACTTGTCTTCTTGTGGATCCCTATTTGCTTGGGTTTTGACTTTCAGTACGTAGTCCCCAATCTTGAGTAATCGAACCTTTGCCTTTTTGTTGTAGTAACGCTCCACTTGTTGTTTCTGAGCGACCAACCTTATGTATGCCATATCTCTTCACTTTTCGACCTCGTCGAGATCTTGCCTCCTACTCTTGTCATTGATGGTGCCACTTTCATGGGAGTACCTCAGGCTGGGTTCTCTGACTTTGAATGGTATAACTGCTTCTGTTCCGTAGACTAGAGAGTAATATGCTCGTATTCAGGGTAGTTCTGTGCGCCCATAATACCTCTGGGAGTAATTCCGGCCACAGTCCCTTAGCCTCTTCGAGTTTCTTTTTCATGATGTTCAGTATAGACTTATTGGAGGATTCTTCTTATCCGTTGCCAACTGGGTGGTAAGGACTTGAAAGTATCCTTTTAATATGCCATTTTTCGAAGAACTCGGTGGTTTTTCTTCCCATGAACTGGGGCCCGTTATCACAGCTTATCTCTTTGGGTAGGCCGAATCTGCAAATAATGTTTTTCCATATGAAGGTGATTACCTCTTGCTCGCGAACTTGGGCGAATGCTCCTGCTTCCACCCACTTGGAGAAATAGTCAGTTAAAACTAAAAGCAATTTTACGTTACCTTGTCCTGCAAAAGTGGTCCCACGATATCCATTCCTCATTTAATAGAAGGCCACACTGAAGTGACAGAGTGGAGGTGCTCGCCTGCTTGGTGAATTATTGGGGTATATTTTTGACATTGCTCGCATTTCTTTATGAATCCTTGAGCATCTTGTTTCATGGTGAGCCAATAATACCCGGCCCATATGAGGCACCTGACGAGTGCTTGGTCACCGGAGTGGCTGTCACAATGACCTTCATGGACTTCCTCAAGGACGCGTTATGTTTGGTTTGCATTTTTTCCAAGGGACCGTCGTACGTCCTCTTGTATAGGTTGTTGTGAAGGAGGATGTACCTATGAGCTTACATTCTCAACGTTTTGGATTCCTTGTTATCGTTTAGGACGGTGCCATCCTGCAAATAGTTTATAATACAATTGCGCCAGTCCCAAGTTAGATTTATAGATTTTACCTCAATAAGGTACAATGCGAGCTGAGGAGGTGAACTACACTCTTATTGTCACGACCCAAAATCCCACCACAGGCGTCGTGATGGCACCTAGTCTCTAAGACTAGGTAAGCCGATTTCAATTATATTTTTGAAGCCATTTTTTTTGAATTAAATAAGTAATCAAAACTAACAGCGGAACAAATATGGATATACAACCTCCCAAGACTGGTAGTACTAAGTCACGAACTCTAACTGAATACATGGAATGATCACGTGGACCGAATATACAATACTGTTTGATTACAAATTAACAGTACAATGAAATGAAAATGACTCCAAGAGACTGCGACGACCAAGTAGCTCTACCTTGAATCCTCACGATCCCGCTTTAACTCTGCTCTAGCCCGATGTCTCCCATACCTGGCTCTGCACAAAAATATGCAGAAGTGTAGTCTGAGTACACCACGGTCGGTACCCAGTAAGTATCAAGACTAACTTCAGTGGAGTAGAGACGAGGTACAGTCAAGACACTCATTAGTCTAATAACATGTGCAATATAATATACAAATAATAGGAAACAGATAACAATAAGGGTAGGATAAAATAACCAGTGATATGCACAGCAAGACCACAAGAATACCATAAATATCACTCAACAATTAATAAATACATGTACGCCCAATTAATTCAAGTTTTTCAAATAAATATCCTTTACATATAATTCTTCCAAATAACTCTCTTTCAAATATAGTTTTCTCAAATAATTATCTTTCAAATATAATTCTTTCATATAATACTTTCTAAATAAAAATCCTTCCAAATAAATATTTTGAATATAATTCTTTCAAATTAAAAAGTCACCATGTGACACCTCATTTCATAATCATAAAATATATGGGTCTCAGCCCAATTTCATATTTTTCGTAAACACGGGTCTCAGCCCATTTTTCGTATTTCCATGGCATTTCGTGCCCATCATTAAATCATATTATTTCCTCGGCACCTCGTGCCCTCATTTCATATCACAATTGCATAGACAATTCACGTGCCAAATATCATTATCAATTAATCACAGCACCTCGTACCCACATTTCATATCACAACTGCACAGATAATTCACGTGCCAATATCCTCATTATTTACTCACAGCACCCCGTGCCCACATTTTATTTTATAATCCGCCTGGCAATAGCCACAAGCTCCCAATTTCAACATAAATCAGATTATTATCAATTTACCAACAACAAGACAAATTGCACAAGGTATAAAAATAAACACAAGAAAATCACATCATCACATGAAAATCACTAACACCACAACTCTACCTCATCACATATCGTCCCTGACAATAGCCACCCTTATCTCCTCAAAATAATAACTCACACAACACAACAATTTACATGGCAAATTATCACAACAACATAACAAAATCAATTCACATTACAGTTTGCCCAATGGCCACAACAAATTCTAAGGATATAACAAAATCAATTAATTTTACAACAAATAGACCAAGGCCCACACAATGTATATATAAAACCCCCCAAACAATCAACAAAAATAGAAAAATAATCAACATAGGGCACACCTTCATTAATCCAAATTTAGATAATTATATTAACACCTCTTCTTAAGTTCATTTAATTAATCATTTGCATAGGAAAAATTCATATTGAAATTAATTTCCAAGAAATATTAAACCAACAGTTCTCACGAAATTTCATAAATATTTCAAGTAACAATCACATCAAATTGTCATATAAAAATAAATTCAACAACAAGGATTTAGGCATGGCAAACAGATGATTTAATAATTGTCCACAATTACCCAATTTACTACACAATAATGCCTAAAGCTTTAATCCAATAAAATTTGCACATATAAGCCCGAGTACGTACTCGTCACCTCACGTACACGGCTTTTCACATTTCACAAATTGCACATAAGACTCGATGCCTAAGGGGTAATTCCCCCACTCGAGGTTAAGCAAGACACTTACCTTTTTGAAATTAAGTCGCTATTCCAACATAGCCTTTTTGCTTGAATTGACCTCCGGATAGCTCAAATCTATCCAAATCAATTGTATAACTTCATTAAAATTCATCGAAATAATTCCGGATAATAATGCATTGACTTAAAAATTTATTTCACAAAGTCAACAAAAGTCAATGTAGGGCCCGCCTCTCAGAACCCGACATACTTTTCATGAAATCCGAACACTCATTCTGATACGAGTTCAACCATACCAATTTTATCGGATTCCAATAACAAATCGACCTCCAAATCCTAAATTTAAACCAAGAGGGTTTTTACAATTTTTCCAACTAAATTCACCGATTAAATATTAAAAACAACCATGGATTTGGGTAATTTATCCAATATAGAGTTAAGAACACTTACCCCGTTGTTTTCCTTCAAAAACTCCCGAAAATCGCTTCTTCCCGAGCTCCAATCCGTCAAAAATAGAAAACGGGACGAAGTCCCATTTTCATAACTTAATGTTTCTGCTGAGGCATCAAAGCATCGCGATCGCGGAACATCAAACGCGATCGTGAAGAAGGAAAAGAGTGTTGCCCAGCTTGTGCTACGCGAACGCGGAGAAGAAAATCTAATGGCTCACGACTGGCCTACGCGAATGCGAAGAATGGGATGGCATACCTTCGCGAACGCGGAATGAAGGACGCGAATGTGAAGAGGAAGTAGTCACTAGTTACCAGCTCCTATTTTCTTCTACGCGAACACGAAGAGAGAGTTGTGAACGCGAAGAAGGGAAATACAGAAGTACGTGATCGCAGAAGTAAGATCGCGAACGCGAAGAACAAATAATTCCCCTTCCAAAATAACACTATGCAAACGCGAATGTGGAGCTGCGAACGCAAAGAAGGGAAAGGCAGACCTTCGCGATCGCGTATGGAGGCTCGCGAATGCGTAGAACAAATAATTACTCCTCCACAATAACTCTTCGCGAATGCGAAGGAGATGACACGAACGCGATTAAGGAAAAACCAGCTAACAGATTCAGCAGTTCAAAAATAGAAGAAAATGGCGCGTAGCCCATCCGAAACACACCCGAGGACCCAGGGACCCCATCTAAACATACCAACAAGTTCCATAACTTAACGCGGACTCGCTCGAGGCCTCAAATCACATCAAACAACATCAAAACGACGAATCGCACCTTAAATCAAAATCTATGAACTTTGAACTTTCAAATTCTATATCTTGAGCCGAAACACATCAAATCAATCCGGAATGACTTCAAATTTTGCACACAAGTCATAATTGACATAATGAAGCTATTCGAAATTCCAGAATCGGATTCAGGTCCCCCGATATCAAAAAGTCAACCCCCGGTCAAACTTTCAAAATTCATCTTTCGCCATTTCAAGCCAAATTCTTTTACAGACCTCCAAATAATTTTCCGGACATGCTCCTAAGTTCAAAATTACTATACGGAGCTATTGACATCATCAAAATTCCATTCCGGAGTCGTTTTCTCAAGAGTAATCTCTCCGGTCAACTCTTTCCATTCAAGCTTCTAAGTAAGGATTGTTCTTTTAATTAAAATTCCGAATCTTCAGTAAATCAAACTCGACCACACTCGCGGGTCATAATACATATTATGAAGCTTCTCAAGACCTTAAGTCACTGAACGGGGCCTAAATTCTTAAAACGACAAGTCAGGTCGTTACATTCTCTGCCTCTTAAATAAACGTTCGTCCTCAAATGTGCTAAGAACTATTTCTGAGATTACCAAATCAATAATTTTTACTTTTACACATATACTCATGGTTGATCCCACGTTACTGCATTTGAGATAAGCCCGACAACACCGTCTCATTTGAGATTATTTCATTTATCCATATTTGTGAACTTTAAGACTAATTCTTATACTCTAAACATTTTCAAAAGACATGATTTTCACAACAACGCACGATTTTAGTCTCAACTGGCTATAGCAACTCATGCCGACGCACTCATCAACTTTGTTGATAGTGTTGAAGTACTTTAATTATTTTTTCTGGGGTGTTACATTCTCCCCCTGCTTAGGATCATTCGCCCTCAACCACATAACATAACTTATCTCTTCCTTTGCAAATCTCAATCCTCCAAATTTTACTAACTCCCAAAAGTTTTAGAAATTTTGGCAGAGTCTCCCCTGTAATTGGGCCTATCCACCGGCCATAGTAACACTAAAACAACTCCTAACAACACATCCACAACCCAACAAAATACCACAAGGTATATATCAATAATACCAATCTCAGCATCACAAGCATGGCATAATCATAATGATATCAGGACATGAAGCACATCATAAGTATGCTCATCACCACATCTCTGGTCTTAAAAGTTGTTCATAATTAATTCCAGCCTCATCAATTAATCACATATTAACCACCACCTCATTTCGAATTTTTACAACATTGACAACAAACTGTGAGGCATGTAGACCTCATTATTACTTACTCGGATTAATGAGTCACATTTAACGCCACTTGGGCACTCATCTCATAGGTTAAAACTCAATGTTTACAGCATGAAAACGGCTGAATATGCACATAAAATATACAAAAATTATCAGATAAGCCTAACAGGCATGACTCCCTATTAATATTATTGTACAAATTAAATTTCACACAGGGAGAATTTTAAACTCATAAATATTTCACCACAAGGACCTCGTCCTTATATAAATTTCACCGTGGCTTGTAGCCTGGTTTAAATATTTCACATAATGTATAAAATGCGAGGATCTCATCCTCAACTCTGAATCACAAGTATTTGCACATTGTGCCAACTGAAATTTCAATTTCCTTTCTTTCTTCTTTTCAATATATTTCGTAAACAGTTTTCTAACAAGTAACGAACCCTCATACCGGTAGGGCATATAATTCATAGAAATTGGAATCACTTATTCCGAAACATATTAAACCCACTGTGATGAATAATAAAAATTACTTTTGAACTTATAGCCCTCAATGTTGTACAAAAATAAAATGACAAACACGGCTCACGTCTTCAAATCTCCCAACAGAGATAAACATATAAGTGAGTCACAACAATTACGAAGCTCACCCATAAGCGGAGCATAATAGGAGGACTGACCTCAATATTCAGAACCGAATCAAATTAAAGGAAAATATCCTTTTATAACAGAATCTGGATCGTACCTGTAACGACACCATCTGGTGTATCGGCCTCAGCCAAATCATAGCGATCATATCCACGGGTCGGGCCTCCACCTCTTAGAATCCCACTACCTGCATGTACTCAACCTCTAACTGACTGTGCACGTGGAATATTAATTGAAATAAAGCTCGTAGCCTGAGTGCTCTGATGAAATCCACCCCTCCCAAGTCTAGTACAAACTCTCATGATGTCCCTAGTATCACCACATTCATAACAACCCCTCTGAGGTCGCGGTTGCTCGTACTAAGTTTGTCTAGGATAATTGGAATAACCATTATAGGAATCTCGTGCCGGTGGTGCATTGTAAGAACTTACTGAAGCACTTCGGGTAATCGGATGTGCGGACTGAGCTGGCCGACTGCTCGAGCCTCGGCTATAATGGGTCCTAGCTGAAGAGCAAAATCCACTGAACCCTCCAGATCTTCGAGACCTTTTAGCCTCCTTAGACTCCCTCTCCTCGTCTAAAACACCCTCAATCTTCCTTGCAATCTCCACTACTTGTTGAAATGGAGTACCAGTTTGCAACTCTCGAGCCATGCATATTTTAATATCATAATCAAGCCCCTCAATGAATCTGCGGACACGCTCTCTGATTGTAGGAACCAAGATCGGTGCATGACGGGCTAACTCACTGAACCTAATAGCATATTTTGACATTGTCATAGTGCCCTGACGTAACCGTTCAAACTCTATGCTCCACCCATCTCGAAGAGTCTGGGAAACAAACTCTTTCAAGAATATTTCTGAAAATTGAGCCCAAGTTGGTGGTGTTGAACCGGCTGGTCTACCTTCTTCATAGATTTGCCACCATCGATACGCTGCGCCTGACAGTTGAAATGTAGTAAAGGCACTCCTCTCACTTCCACAATACCCATGGTGCGGAGAATACGGTGAAAATTTTCTAAAAATCCTTGGGCATCCTCTGTAGTTGTGCCACTGAAAGTAGGTGGACTATTGATAAGTGGGGATTTTAACCTATTATTTGCTCTCTTTTACTTGTGTTTTAGGCCAAAAATGCTTGAAGATAATCCCAGAAACTAATGAAATATGCTTGCCTGCAGGAATTGTTCAAAATGAGCCAAAGGAATCAAAATCAACTCACAAAGGAGTCAAAAGTTAAACAAAAACCAAGGTTGGGCAAAGAGGTCTGAAGCGCGGACCGCACAAATATTGTGCGGTCGCGAAAGCCATGATGCGGTCGCAATCAAAATTATGCAGTCCACGAGAGGGAGATCCAGAGAGTGATTTTTCGGTTAAATGATGAGCGCGGACTGCTTCAGAAATATCTGGCCGCGAAAGTCCCTGTGCGGCCGTGATTAAAATTACGCGGACTGCGATGACTGAGATTCAGAGAGTTGACAATTTGAGCAAAAGAGAGAAGTGCGGACCGCACCAGAATTGTACGGCTGCGGAATTCCTTGTGTGGCCGCGATCGAAATTATGCGGTCCGCGAAATGAAGAACCAGAGACAGATCTAAAAGAGAAGAACGCGGACCGCATCAGAATTATGTGGCTGTGAAAGAAAGAGTGCGGCCGCACTCAAAATTACGCGGCCGCACAACCTCCACAGAGGCATTTATGTCCGATATTTTTAGCTCAGTATAAATATTAACTTTTTTCATTTAAAGATGATGACAGGCTATGTTATGTTTTATATACGACTGACTTTTCTGTCTTCGGAGTTTTTGCACTGGATTCACTTTTTAACATTAGATTTTCATTCCATAAATTAATATTATGGATTTTATCTTCATTTCATCTTTAATTTCTGTTATTTCCATGAGTAACTAAACTCATAGCTAGTGTTGTGACCCAACCTTAGTTTGTTAATGGGTATTTGATTTTAGGGCTAGAATGTGAATGGGTTAGTGATATTTATCCTAGTTCTTGCTATAACTCAAGAATTAATGGTTGCAAATATTGATTCATGTCTTTATGACTTAGTCTCTACTTGAGAAAGAGGGACTAAGTCTAGGAAAACTAGGCTAACAAGGAATTGGGGTGAACTCAAGAAATTGATAGCCCTAATTAAAGGGTTAAACCTAGAGATAGTAATACCTAACTTGAGCTAATATTACTTGATTTGCATGAAGACCCATTTAGACTTGAGAAAGCCTAATTGAGAAAAATCACTCAAACTACAGAGAGGTATAGAGTGATTACCCGGGTGTGATAGCTATATTACAATCCCAACTAATCAAGCTTGCCCTAGATTTTGCTACCCGTTAGATATCCACCTAGGTAGAAGTCACTACCCTAGTCTCTTTAAACATTTGAAAAACAACAACAAAAATATTGCCCTTAGTTTCAATTATTGCAATCTTTAGAGTAAAGTTAGAAATAGAAACATCAATCAAGTTTGTAGAAGTGCAATTAAAGCCAAAACTTGCAATTAACTTAGATATACACCTAATTCCATATTCTAACTCCATGTGGATTTGATCCTGACCTTTGTTGGGTTTATTATTTCATAGACCGCCTCACTACTCAATTATGGTGCAGGTTTGACACAGATAAATTTTTGGTGTCGTTGTTAGGGAGTTAAATGGATTTAGCTATATATCTAGGTATTTGTATGTTTTGTCTTTCTTTCCTTCCGAGTCACTGATTTTGTTTGTGAATTGCTTTTAGGTACAAAATGGCCCTTAACAATGAGCCCCCCGGAAATTTACCATTGGGGGAGGAGGTAGATGATGATCAAGTGGATGAGGTTCATCCTGAGCCTCAAGTAAACAGGCGAGGCTGACCGCCTCCACAAAGGGAAGCGCACCAGGTGTTGCCGAATGAGGGCTATGGAAGTGCAATAGTCTCGCCCCGGATTAGGGCGGACAACTTCCAAATTACCAACGTGATGTTTATACTACTTGAGCAACGGGGTTTCTTCATCGGAGCTCCACACCAAAATGACTACAAGCACCTCAAAGGGTTCTATGATACTTGTTGGGGAAGCAAGCAAATAAATGGCACCGAGCATGCACTGCGATTAAGGCTATTTCCCATTTCTCTACGGGGAAAGGCTTTGGACTGGTTAGAGAGATTGCCCAATCATTCCATCCACACTTGGGATGAGTTGGCCGAGAAGTTCATTGCCAGATTCTTCTCTCCGGGGCACATGGCTACACTAAGGGATGAAATTTTAGCTTTCAAACAAGAACCCAATGAACCATTGCACGAGATTTGGGAAAGATATCGCACCATGGTCAAAGAATGCCGAACAATGATATGACCGAAGCCATGATCCAACAGACTTTCTATAGGGGGATCAACACAACAAATCATTGTGTGGAAAATCAACTCGCTGGGGGTAACTTCATGAACACGCCTTATTCAGAATCTTGTGAAATCTTGGATGAGATGTCGGACCCCTCTTCTTCGTGGCAAAGTAGAGCCAATGTTCCGCAGGGTGACCCAAATGTTATTCACCTACAAAAGGAGCTACATGATCATGGGAAAGCTATTGCGATGTTGACAACCACCATGAACCAATTGGCCAAGGCTCAGCTTCAACAGGTTCAAGGGACGAAATAGGTGAATTCTATGGAAGGGGTGAACATGATGGTAAACAAGAGACGGCAACAAGATCAACAAGTACAAAACCATTCGGAACAATTTGAGAAAAGTAATAGTGGGTATAATCAAGATGATTCATATGATGAGCAAGATGAAGAGGTTCAATATGTCAACAATTATCAAGATCAAAGAAGCAATGCTCCAAATCAACAATAATGGATATCACAAGGAAACCAAGGAAACTGGAACAACCAAGGCCACCAAGGAAATTGGAGTGGTGGCAACAACAATAATCAAAAAAATTGGGGTAATCAAGGTAATCAAGGTAATTGGGGTGGAAACAATCAAAGCAATTGGGGGAAAATAATAATCAAAGGGGTTGGAACAATAGCAATCAAGGAAATCAGGGGTCGGGTTTTCAGAGGTCCCCGATGTATCAACAACCAAAAAACCCGTCTCCATATCCGTCGCAAGGTCCTAGTTCTTCCAATAATGAAATGGGACCGATTGAAAATATGTTTAAGCAAATGATGGAGAAATATGCCGACTCCGATGCCCAATTAACCTCCCACAACACTTCTATCCGCAACTTGGAGGTTCAACTTGGCCAAATTTCTCAAGCTTTAAATACTCGCCCAAAGGGGGCACTACCTAGTAATACGGTGGTGAGCCCAAAAGGTGGAAATACGAGGCATACAATGGCCGTAACAACAAGAAGTGGGAGAGGTGGAGTTTCTAGTACCTCAAACCAAAGAAGACATATGGGTGATGATGTGTTGGTACAAGATGATGATGAGCCAAGCAATGATTTTTAAGCTAATGAAGAAGCGAGGATTGATATTGATGAAAATGTGAAGGAGACGCAAGAAGAAGTGAACCCGTCTAGGGAGCACATGACTGACATGGCAGAACCGGTAGTGCCAAAGGATAAGGTACCAATGCCAAGGCCTCCTCCTCCATACCCTCAAAGACTTTCAAAGCAAAATAATGAGAATCAACTCAAGAAATTCATTGATAAGATGAAAAGTTTGTCCATAAATGTGTCGTTGGTTGAAGCCTTAGAATAAATGCCGGGATATGCCAAGTTCATGAAGGATTTGGTAAAAAAGAATAGATCAATGAACTGTGAAACGATAAAAATGACACATCACGTGAGTGCTATGGTGCACTCCATGGCTCCAAAATTGGAAGACCCCGGTGCTTTCACAATCCCGTGCACTATTGGGAGTGCCAATCTCTCCAAAGTTCTATGTGATTTGGGGGCAAGAATTAATTTGATGCCCTATTCTGTGTTCAAAACATTGGGAATTGGGCAACCAAGACCCATATCCATGAGGTTGCAAATGTCTGATTGAAATATGAAAATGCCATTGGGGATAATTGATGACGTGTTAGTAAGGGTCGACAAGTTCATCCTTCCCACAGATTTTGTGATACTTGACTGTGAGGTTGACTACGAGGTGCCAATCATTATGGGGAGACCTTTCCTTGCTACAGGGAATGCCTTAATTGATGTGGAAGTTGGAGATCTCACCTTCCGGGTGGGCGATGAAAAAGTGGTGTTCCATGTTTGTAAATCAATGAGGCAGCCAAATAGCAACGAAGTGTGTTCGTTCGTGGACCTTGTGACCGAAGTAATTGTTAATGACACAAGTGTTGTGATAAATGTGGAAGATACCTTGGAAATTGTATTGTTGAATCATAATGAGGATGAGAAGGGAGGCTTTGTAGAATGTGTCAATGCTTTGCAAGGAATGGGATCATATACTCATAAGCCCAGAAAACTTTCCTTGGATCTCGAAAATCAGAAGACTCCACCAACAAAGCCCTCAATCGAGGAACCTCCCACCTTGGAGTTAAAGCCTTTGCCTTCACACCTCAGGTATGAGTTTCTAGGCCCTTGTTCCACTTTACTTGTTATTCTTTCCTTGTGCTTAACTAACGTGCAGGTAGATGCCACTCTTGCGGTGCTTCAAAGGAGGAAGAAAGCAATAGGTTGGACATTGGCATATATTTGGGGTATAAGCCCCGCCTTTTGCACGCACAAAATTATTTTGGAGGATGATGCCAAACCCTCCGTGGAACATCAAAGACGATTAAATAAGGCCATACAAGAGGTAGTAAAGAAAGAGATCATCAAGTGGTTGGATGTCGGAGTGGTTTACCCTATTTCCAATAGTTCGTGGACCTTACCAGTGCATTGTGTCCCAAAGAAAGGGGGCATGACTATGATCACAAATGACAAAAATGAATTGATCCTCACAAGAACTGTCACCAGGCGGAGAGTGTGCATGGATTATAAAAAGTTCAACAAAGTTACGCGGAAAGACCATTTTCCGCTTCCATTTCTTGATCAAAGGTTGGATAGGTTAGCCGGACGTGCGTATTATTGCTTCTTGGATGGATATTACAGATATAACCAGATTCTTATTGCACCTGAAGACCAAGAGAAGACCACCTTCACTTGTCCATATGGCACTTTCGCATTCTTGCGGTGCCATTCGGGTTATGCAATGCACCGACAACTCTTCAGCGATGTATGATGTCCATCTTCACCGATATGGTGGAGGACTTTCTCAAGGTTTTCATGGATAATTTCTCTGTTGTGGGGGATTCTTTTGAAGAGTTCTTAGATAACTTGGATAAGGTATTGGCACGTTGTGAAGAAACTAACTTGGTGCTGAATTGGGAGAAAGTGTCACTTTATGGTCAACGAGGGCATTGTCCTCGGTCACATGATTTCCAAGAATGGTATTGAGGTTGATAAAGCAAAAATTAAAGTGATATCCAAACTCCCTCCCTTACTTCCGTTAAGGGAGTGAGAAGCTTTCTAGGTCATGCTGGGTTTTACCGCCGATTCATCAAGGGCTTTTCTAAGGTGGTAAACCTCTTGTGCAAACTCTTAGAGAAAGATGCCAAGTTCCTTTTCAATGAAGATTATATGAAGGCATTTGAACTACTAAAGTATAAGTTGACTACCACTCCTATTATCACCGCGCCAAATTGGAGCTTACCATTTGAGCTCATATGTGATGCAAGCGATGTGGTGGTTGGTGCGGTATTGGGGAAACGAATTAATAAGATCTTTTATCCGGTCTACTATGCTAGCAAGACCATGAACAAGGCCCAAGTCAACTATACGGTGACCGAGAAAGAACTCCTAGCCATTGTCTTCGCTATGGAAAAGTTCTGCCCGTACCTAATGGGTACAAAGGTGATTGTTCACACCGACCATGTGTCACTTCGTTATTTGATGAGCAAGAAAGACTCTAAGTCAAGGTTGATGTGGTGGGTGCTTCTATTGCAAGAGTTTGATCTAGAGATTCAAGACCGAAAGGGTAGTGAAAATCAAGTGACGAACCACTTGTACCGATTGGAGGAGGAGGGGAGGCCACATGATGGCCTTGAAATCAATGATTCATTTCCTGACGAATACCTCCTTTCCATTTCTATGACTGGGATGCCATGGTTTGCCGATGTGGCCAACTATCTTGTGAGTGGAATTGTTCCGAATGAGTTCTCCTCAAACCAAAGTAAAAAGCTCATATGGGACTGCCTGGACTACTATTGGGATAAGCCATATCTTTTCAAAATTTGCACTGAAGGTGTTATCCGGAGATGTGTTCTAGAAGAAGAGCAATTGGGTATTCTTGAAGCTTGCCATACCCTATGGTGGTCACCATGGTGGAGCGAGAACTGCTATAAAGGTCCTAAGCTGTGGATTTTATTGGCCTACCTTGTAGAAAGACGATAGCGAGCTCGTTAAGCGTTGTGATAAATGTGAAAGGGCCAGTGGGATCTCCAAGAAAAATGAGATGCCTCTCTCCACCATCCTGGATATTAATATTTTTGATGTTTGGGGCATTGATTTTATGGTTCCGTTTGTGAGCTTATGTGGGAACGCCTATATATTGGTAGCTATGGATTACGTTTCCAAATGGGTTGAAGTCGTAGCTTTGCCCAACAATGAAGCTCGGAGTGTGTTAGCTTTCTTGAAGAAGAACATATTCACAAGGTTTGGTACTCTAAGGGCCATCATTAGTGATGGGGGTTCATATTTTTGCAACAAAGCCTTTGATACTTTACTCTCCAAGTATGCTGTCACTCACAAGGTGTCAACCCCCTATCACCCCCAGGCAAGTGGACATGTTGAAGTCAACAGGGAGATCAAGAGTACTCTATCCAAAACTGTCAATGCAAATCGGACTGATCGGTCAAGGAAACTTGACAATGCTCTTTGGGCCTATATAATAGCTTACAAGACTCCAATTGGTATGTCTCCGTATTAATTGGTATTTGGGAAAGCATGTCACCTTCCGGTGGAATTAGAGCATAAGGACATGTGGGCGTTGAAGAAATTGAACCTTGAATGGGATGTAGCTGCCAATCTTCGGGTGGAGCAATTGAATGAACTTGATGAGTTCTGGTTCCATGCTTACTCCAGTTCGTCCTTGTATAAGGACAAGATGAAGTACCTATATGATAAGTATATCCGGAACAAATAATTCAAAGAAGGTGACCTTGTTCTTTTATTCAACTCTCGGTTACGGATGTTTCCGGGAAAGCTTAAATCAAAGTGGAGTGGTCCTTTTGAAGTGGTACATGTGACTCCTTTTGGTGCTCTTGATTTGAAAAATAAGAATGGTGAGATCTTTAGAGTCAATGGGAACCGGGTGAAGCACTACCTTGGTAAGGTTGATGATGGCCACGTTGTGGCATTGCTCCATTTCAAATGAATGATGGTAACATGCGTCGTGCCGTGACGTTAAATCGGGCGCTTCTTGGGAGGCAACCCATGTATTTTTCTTTCTTTTGATTTTCTTGTTAGATTAGGCATTGTTTTGGACTAACTAGTTGCAAAGTGTATGCAGGAATTGGGCATGCAGTGCAAAAAATGGACAAGACAAAAAATTAGCCAAGTAGTGAAATTGTGCGGACTGCGCCAGAATTATGCGGCCGCACAAGCCCTTCGTGGCCGCACAATTCTGTGTGCGGTCGCACAGCTAAAAGATGGAAAATTCCAACTCTCTCAAGTTTGGCCTAACAAAATTCCTTAAGGATTCGCGGCCGCGATCAAAATTTCGCAGACCGCACAGATTGTGCGGCCGCAGCCATTTTTATGCGGACCGCATCACAGAATCAGCTGCCGAGTTAGAAAAGGTAAAGAGTGCGAACTGCTCCAAAATTGTGCGATCGCACTCAGGTAAGTCGATGGGCCAAAGTATAAATAGGACCTTTTGAGATTATTCAGACTTTATACTCTCTGACTTCTCATGCACAGTGCACTCTTTCTTGTTTTCAATCTCATCCCATACTCATCAATTGTTGATTTCCTAATACATTTCATTACTGGTATGTTAATTTCAATGAATTAATTTCATCTTTTTCTTTTCTTTCCTCGTTGTTGTAGTTTTCTTTTTATCTAGGGTTAAATTCATGCCCAAAATGTCAAATTGATGCTTAATTCTTGTTTAAAAGCATGTGGGTAGTGTTTGAATGCATAATGGGGTATGGGTTAGTAGCCTTTATTGTTCAATTTCCACAAATCATGCCTAATTAGTGAAAACCCTAGTATTAATCGTACCTCAGTGCCGCTCTGATTTGAATTTTGTGGTCGCACATATTTTTTTGCTGTCTGCGCTAGGGTATGCGACCGCATACAAAATTGTACGGTCTGCTATACCCTAGGTTGAAGGCACTTGTCATTGCTAAATTTGAGCGGTCGCACTCAATTTTGTGCGGTCCGCGATTGTTTTTTGCCGCCGCACTCAATTTTGTGCGGTCCTCACAATTAAACTTCAGAGACCCAACAAATCGATTATGCGACCGCACTCAATTTTGTGCGGTCCCCGATGGATTTTCATGACCGCACTCAAAAGTATCCGGTCCGCGCTGAGGTAACTTCACAGAACCAGTAGTCTGAACCTGGGATCTCCGCGATCGCACTGAATTTTGTGCAGTCCGCGATGGATTTTTGCAGCCGCACTCATTTTTGTGCAGTCCGTGATGGGCAGTCCGCGGCTGCACTCACATTTGTCGCACTGCCCTGTTCTGAGAAGCAGTGTCTTTCTTTCCAATTATAATTCAATAACACATGTTGAACCCCAATTTTAACCAACTTTCACTACTTGTTTGTTCCAGACAATGGTGCGTTCACGTGGTTGGGGTGATACTTCCAAAGGGAGGGCAGAATCCTCCCGAGGCCGGGGTAGAGGAAAACCAAACATGCCACTATCAGTCGAGAAAGTCTTGGGCAAACAAACTACTATCAATAGACCACCTCCGAAATCCTCAGACATCAGTGAATACCTCCCATCCCGGGAAACGTCTGAGGGGGATTCTATACAACCACAGCCGAGGGCACAATCACAATAATTCCCCGATAAACTATGTTTAGTCGATGAACCTACCTCCTCCTCTAGTTCTTCTGATGGCTCAGAGGGAGATAGTCAGGCATCTGGACCACCTGCCATAACAGCTACAACACCCGCCACAACAGCTACCCCAATAAATATAGATGATGATGATGAGGTCCCGGATGACGGGAGAGGGGGTGACACAATCATGGGAGGCCTGGCTAGGTTAAAGAAGCCGGAGGTGTGGGCTGATAGTTTTGTAAGTGAGAAGGCATATGGAAAATTTCGGGAATGGTAGCCCCAAAGGTCGCTCACTCTTGAGCGACAATGCATAACCAAAGACCTAAGCCAGCACAATCTGAATGTCCTACGGCAATTTACGGAGAGAAAAAGATGGAAATGGTTCACGTGGAGGATGCATGATGCAAATGAATACCTTGTCAAGGAAGTCTATGCCAATGTTGCCCACATCAAAAAAGGTACAAAGGTGACGAAGGTCCGGAACTTGAAAACCCGGTTTGATGGCCACGCATTGAATACATATGTAGGGTTTGAGGATGTCGAGGCAGTGCAATACTTGGAGAAGCTAGACTTAGGTGATGCAGTTCGCCCATGGCTAGGTGAGATACTTGCTATTCCGGGGACAACACCTGTATGGCTCACAGCAGGAGTTCAAATTATCAGAGCCACCCTTAAATTTGAAGCAAAAAGGTGGGCAACATTCGTGTGCAGCCGTCTTGACCCGTGCCAGCATGAGCATGTCCTTCCACTCCCCCGGGCAGTATTGGTAGCTTCCATCATGGCCGGCTATCCTATTAATGTGGGAAGCTTGATGTCCTACAACATCTCCAATGCAGTCCAGAAAGAAGAAAGATCGTATCCCTACCCCAACTTCCTCACAGAGTATTTCCAAGACCAAGGGGTGGAGCCGAGACATTTTGATGTGGAGGTGAAGGCTAAAAAGCATTTCTCATTGTACCACCTCCAGGGAGCGTACAACCCTAAATTCAGGGGTAAAGCCACTACCTCCACTGGTCAGTCTAAAGAGCCAAGGGTAGTGGCCACCGGGTCAGTTGCCGAGCCCTCCACAGCAGCCGGTACTTCTGCCGAAGCAGCTGCCATGCCTCCTCCTTCCTCCGAACCTTCCCTCTCAGTGCCACTGTTAGTGCCTACATCTTCTACCTACCCTCAGACTGCACTACGAGTTTCACATATACTATCGAGTCTCAACAACTGGATGCAGGCAGCTACCACAAAGCTGACTGCCATATCCAGTGCAGTGGCAGCACAGTATTCAGCCCCATCAGAGCTTCAGGTACCTCCATCAGTGGAGGACTCTTTGAAAAAGATTCTAGATGACCAGAAGAAGATCTGGGAGACTCTTGATACACATGGGAGGATTATCAAGGATTTGGGTAAGCAGGTGAAGAAAATGCGTAAGACTCAGGCATCTAAGGAGTCGGTGGAGAAGTTGAGCAAAGAGGTTGAGAAGATTGCTTCTGCTGGTGATATTCCACTAGACCTTCTCATGGAGGAGACA
>AWOL01S0011729.1:26383-62147 GCA_000715115.1 Nicotiana otophora
ACACCCGCCACAACAGCTACCCCAATAAATATAGATGATGATGATGAGGTCCCGGATGACGGGAGAGGGGGTGACACAATCATGGGAGGCCTGGCTAGGTTAAAGAAGCCGGAGGTGTGGGCTGATAGTTTTGTAAGTGAGAAGGCATATGGAAAATTTCGGGAATGGTAGCCCCAAAGGTCGCTCACTCTTGAGCGACAATGCATAACCAAAGACCTAAGCCAGCACAATCTGAATGTCCTACGGCAATTTACGGAGAGAAAAAGATGGAAATGGTTCACGTGGAGGATGCATGATGCAAATGAATACCTTGTCAAGGAAGTCTATGCCAATGTTGCCCACATCAAAAAAGGTACAAAGGTGACGAAGGTCCGGAACTTGAAAACCCGGTTTGATGGCCACGCATTGAATACATATGTAGGGTTTGAGGATGTCGAGGCAGTGCAATACTTGGAGAAGCTAGACTTAGGTGATGCAGTTCGCCCATGGCTAGGTGAGATACTTGCTATTCCGGGGACAACACCTGTATGGCTCACAGCAGGAGTTCAAATTATCAGAGCCACCCTTAAATTTGAAGCAAAAAGGTGGGCAACATTCGTGTGCAGCCGTCTTGACCCGTGCCAGCATGAGCATGTCCTTCCACTCCCCCGGGCAGTATTGGTAGCTTCCATCATGGCCGGCTATCCTATTAATGTGGGAAGCTTGATGTCCTACAACATCTCCAATGCAGTCCAGAAAGAAGAAAGATCGTATCCCTACCCCAACTTCCTCACAGAGTATTTCCAAGACCAAGGGGTGGAGCCGAGACATTTTGATGTGGAGGTGAAGGCTAAAAAGCATTTCTCATTGTACCACCTCCAGGGAGCGTACAACCCTAAATTCAGGGGTAAAGCCACTACCTCCACTGGTCAGTCTAAAGAGCCAAGGGTAGTGGCCACCGGGTCAGTTGCCGAGCCCTCCACAGCAGCCGGTACTTCTGCCGAAGCAGCTGCCATGCCTCCTCCTTCCTCCGAACCTTCCCTCTCAGTGCCACTGTTAGTGCCTACATCTTCTACCTACCCTCAGACTGCACTACGAGTTTCACATATACTATCGAGTCTCAACAACTGGATGCAGGCAGCTACCACAAAGCTGACTGCCATATCCAGTGCAGTGGCAGCACAGTATTCAGCCCCATCAGAGCTTCAGGTACCTCCATCAGTGGAGGACTCTTTGAAAAAGATTCTAGATGACCAGAAGAAGATCTGGGAGACTCTTGATACACATGGGAGGATTATCAAGGATTTGGGTAAGCAGGTGAAGAAAATGCGTAAGACTCAGGCATCTAAGGAGTCGGTGGAGAAGTTGAGCAAAGAGGTTGAGAAGATTGCTTCTGCTGGTGATATTCCACTAGACCTTCTCATAGAGGAGGCAGTCCCAGCAGCACATGTAGCAGTGCCCGAGGCATCAGATGCAGCAACCGGCCAGTCTAAGGAGCCGGCTACCGTTGCACACACTGCTGCAGAGCTGATTTAGATGCTCAGCAACCCCGTAGTCTCCCAGTCAGAGGATGTGGAGATCCAGTTAGAGAATACGGATGGTGCTGATGACCCGATGTAGACAGAGACCACATAGGGAGTTTTCTCTACTCTCTATCCCTTTTTCCTGTTCTTATTTGTTATAAGCATTGAGGACAATGTTATTTTTCATTTGGGGGGTGGTCCATTTTTATTTGATGACATTTGGTATGTAATAACCATTATACTATTTTTCTTTATCTTTATTTTTATCGTTATTGATCTTTATTTTCACTTATGGTATGTATATATGCTCACCCTTCGACGCATATATTTATTCCCATAATGTATATATTCGCTTTACTTTATTTTATACATATTCAGTCTACTTTCCGTAGTTTACTTCAGAACTACTTTCGTTGTTTTTCCTTAGTATCATAACTTCTTATTTACTTTAGTAGATTCTTTTTAAGTTGTTAGCTTCTTTTTACTTTTGTGTGAACAATAAGCCTTTGATTTTCTTAATGCCATGGTTCTTTCCAACGGTGGATGTTGTGTGAACCGGGTGGCTCTTACCATGACAACCTTCTTAAGAGATTGAGTCTGTTTTCTTTATGTTTTTGTATATATAGTAGTAATAAATAAAAGTGTCTCAAGCAGGCTTCACTTGGTACTAACATATTTACCTTCGACCTTATGGTTAGAAACAAGTTGATTGGCAAAGAATAACTCTAGATGTGACCTTTAGACTCTTGTGTTGACTAAAACAATCATCGAGTGATTTCTTTGAGCCATTTGTGATTTTCAATATTATCTAGGCTTGTTGTGGGCCCTCGACTCTATTCTGTTTAACAATCCAGCAGCTTGAGCGGTGAGGTATTGAATTGCAAGTCCAGGTTCAGTGCCAATAAGTCTAGAACTTGCCCTGAATATTTGTCTAGGCGAATATCTAAGTGTAGCTCGACTTGAGAAATGATTGTAGGCTCTCCTTGATCCAATTTGAAACTTGAAAGCTTCCGTATCTTGGCAAAAGCATAAGTTTGGGGAGAGACGAGGAATGTGAAAGTGATAAAAGGTACAAAGAACAAAAAAAAGAGTGACATGGAAAACGAGAAAAGCCAAAAAGAAAGTGAATAAAGTAGAAAGTAGAAGGGATTCAAAGAAAGCAAGGATGAAAAGCATGGAGTGCTTAGAAAAGGAGAAAAATGATTGTCATGAGCAAGAAAAAGTGACATTACGTCTCTCTAGTTCCCCTAAGGAAGAAGAAAATGACTCCAAGAGTCAAGAAAGTATGAGCCAAAAAGAGGAAATAGAGTGCTTAAGGAAAGATGAAACCATCATATGCCGATAAGTCCTACCTTGATCCAAAAGGCTTCATTACATTCCCGCAAAAGCCCTATATGATTTCAAGTTGAGTGAGCTTACATTAGTCGTGATTTACATAAGGGTCAAGCTTATGGTACTTAGAGCAGGACTTGTGACATTCTTTTGAGAGAGATGAGCGCACTTCTTCACAATCCTTGTTTTGAATGTTACATTCTAAAGTGAGATTTGCTCATGGAGAGTAGAGGATGAGGAGTTTGGGTTCCACAATGACCTACGTGATATAGCGAGCTTCCTTGGTGAATTAAGTCAACTTTTGATGCTCTAGTGTCACAGTAGAACTATGGTACTCAAAAGGTCAAAAACATGGTGTTATTGATAATTCATTTGTGTTGAGGGTAATTGTTAGTCCCAATTGATGCATGACTGATTCACCTTAGGCCAACTGAAATATCATTTTTTCAAGTGGAGGTGTGAATTACCTTATTTGCTTGAGGACAAGCAAAAGCTTAAGTTTGGGGGAGTTGATAAGTGGGGATTTTAACCTATTATTTGCTCTCTTTTACTTATGTTTTAGGCCAAAAATACTTGAAGGTAGTCCCGAAAACTAATGAAATATGCTTGCTTGTAGGAATTGTTCAAAGTGAGCCAAAGGAATCAAAATTAACTCACAAAAGAATCAAAAGTAGAACAAAACCCAAGGCTGGGCAAAGAGGTCTGAAGCGCGGATTGCACAAATATTATGCGGCCGCGAAAGCCATGATGCGGCTGCGATCAAAATTACGCGGTCTACGAGAGGGAGATCCATAGAGTGATTTAGGGGCTAAATGATGAGCGCGGACCGCACCAAAAATGCGCGGCCGCGATTGAAATTACGCGGACCGCGATGACTGAGATTCAAAGAGCTGACAACTTGAGCAAAAGAGAGAAGTGTGGACCGCACCAGAATTGTGCGTCCGCAAAATTCCTTGTGCGGATGAGATCGAAATTATGCGGTCCACGAAATGAAGAACCAGAGACAGATCCAAAAGAGGAGAATGCGGTCCGTATCAGAATTATACGGCCGCGAAAGCAAGAGTGCGGCCACACTCAGAATTATGCGACCGCACAACCTACGCAGGGGCATTGTTGTCCGATATTTCAGCTCAGTATAAATAGAATGTTTTGTCATTTTTAGGTGATGGCAGGTTATGTTATATTTTATATAGGGCTGACTTCTCTGTCTTCGAAGTTTTCGTACTAGATTCACTTTTTAACATTAGATTTTCATTCCATAAATTAATATTATGAATTTTATCTTCATTTCATCTTTAATTTCTGTTATTTCCATGAGTAACTAAACCCATAGCTAGGGTTGTGACCCAACCCTAGTGTGGGTATTTGATTTTAGGGCTTGAATGTGAATGGGTTAGTGATATTTAGTCTAGTTCTTGCTATAACTCAAGAATTAATGGTTGCATACATTGATTCATGTCTTTATGACTTAGTATCTACTTGAGAAAGAGTGACTAAGTCTAGGAAAACTAGGCTAACAAGGAATTGGGGTGAACTCAAGAAATTGATAGCCCCAATTAAAGAGTTAAACCTAGAGATAGTAATACCCAACTTGAGATAATATCACTTGATTTGCATGAATACCCATTTAGACTTGAGAAAGCCAAATTGATAAAAATCACTCAAACTACCGAGAGGTATAGAGTGAGTACCCGGGTGTGATAGCTATATTACAATCCCAACTAATCAAGCTTGCCCTAGATTTTGCTACCCGTTAGATATCCACCTAGGTAGAAGTCACTACCCTAGTCTCTTTAAACATTTGAAAAACAACAACAAAAATATTGCCCTTAGTTTCAATTATTGCAATCTTTAGAGTAAAGTTAGAAATAGAAACATCAATCAAGTTTGTAGAAGTGCAATTAAAGCCAAAACTTGCAATTAACTTAGATATACACCTAATCCCATATTCTAACTCCCTGTGGATTCGATCCCGACCTTTGTTGGGTTTATTATTGCATCGACCGCCTCACTACTCAATTATGGTGTAGGTTTGTCACAGATCAACTATACCTCTTAAACCTTTCAAGCCTCTTTTATTCTTCTTCTGATGCCTCTGGCCTGACCTCAGGCCAAACCGGAATAACAAGTTGTATCGGTATTGCACTCAGAACCTGACCAACGTGAACCTGCTGCTCTGGAGTTGTGGTAGGAGTCTGAGCTACTCCCCCAATCTGCGAAATATTTGGTGCAAGAGAGATCAATCCCGCCTGAGTTAATGTACCAAACATACTCAGGAACTGTGCTAAGGTCTCCTGAAGTCCGGGGTAACAACAGGTGATTCTAGTACCTGTCCCCAAACTGGAGCTACTGGTGGCTCCTCAAATGTTGTTCTGACAGGTGCTCTAGTCGCGGCACGTGTCCTTTCTCGACCTCTACCTCGGCCCCGGCCTCTTGCAACCCTAGAAGTATGTGCGGATGCCTGCTCATCTAACCCGGTAGAACGCGTCCTCACCATCTATGAGAGAATAGAGATACAAAGGCTCAAATTTAAAATTCAACAAATTGTGCACGAAAGGAATGAAAGAAGTGAAAATTTCCTAACAGTTCTGTAGCCTCTCGAAGATAAGTATAGACGTCTCCATACCGATCCGCAAGACTCTACTAGTCTCGTTCGTGACTCTTAGAACCTATGAATATAGAGCTCTGATACCAACTTGTCACGACCCAAAATCCCACCGCAGGCGTCGTGATGGCACCTAGTCTCTTAGACTAGGTAAGCCAATTTCAATTACATTTTTGAAGCCATTGTTTTTAATTAAATAAGTAATCAAAACTAACAGCGGAACAAATATGGATATACAACCTCCCAAGACTAGTAGTACTGAGTCACAAACTCTAACTGAATATATGGAATGATCACGAGGACCGAATATACAATACTATTTGATTACAAATTAACAGTACAATGAAATGAAAAAGACTCCAAGGGACTGCGACGACCAAACAGCTCTACCTTAAATCCTTACGATCCCGCTTTAACTCTGCTCTAGTCCGATATCTCCAATACCTGGCTCTGCACAAAAATCTACAGAAGTGTAGTATGAGTACACCACGGTCGGTACCCAGTAAGTATCAAGACTAACCTCAGTGGAGTAGAGACGAAGTATAATCAAGACACTCACTAGTCTAATAACCTGTACAATATAATATACAAATAATAGAAAACAGATAACAATAATGGCACGATAAAACAACCAGTGATATGTACAACAAGACAACAAGAATATCATAAATATCACTCAACAATTAATAAATACATGTACGCCCAATTAATTCAAGTTTTGCAAAGAAATATCCTTCACATATAATTCTTCCAAATAACTCTCTTTCAAATATAGTTTTCTCAAATAATTATCTTTCAAATATAATTCTTTCATATAATACTTTCTAAATAAAAATCCTTCCAAATAAATATTTTGAATATAATTCTTTCAAATTAAAAAGTCATCAAATGACACCTCATTTCATAATCATAAAATATACGGGTCTCAGCCCAATTCTATATTTTTAGTAAACACGGGTCTCAACCCATTTTTCATATTTCTACAACACTTCATGCCCATCATTAAATCATATTATTTCTCCGGCACCTCGTGCCCTCATTTCTTATCACAACTGCATGGACAATTCACATACCAAATATCATTATCAATTAATCACAGTACCTCGTGCCCACATTTCATATCACAACTGCACGGACAATTCACGTGCCAATATCCTCATTATTTACTCACATCACCTCGTGCCCACATTTCATTTTATAATCCGCCTGGAAAAGCCACATGCTCCCAATTTCAACAAAAATCACATTATTATCAATTTACCAACAACAAGACAAATTGCACAAGGTATAAAAATAAATACAAGAAAATCACAACATCACTTGAAAATCACCAACACCACAATTCAACATTATCACATATCGTCCCTGACAACAGCCACCTTTATCGCTCCCATTGCCACCCTTATCGCTCCACCCAGACAATATCAATAGCCACCCTTATCGCTCCTATTGCCACCCTTATCGCTCCTATAGCCTCCCTTATTGCTTTGCCCAGATAATATTCCAACAAACACAACAATAGTGAAATGCCACTCTTGTGCCCACATAATATCAACGGTGAAATGCCACCCTTATCTCCTCAAAATAATAACTCACGCAACACAACAATTTACACGGAAAATTAAAACGGTAACATAAAAAAATCATTTCATAATACGGTTTGCCCAATGGCCATAATAAATTCCAAGGATATAACAAAATCAATTAATTTTACAACAAATAGCCCAACGCCCACACAATGTATATATAAAACCCTAAAAACAATCAACAGAAATAGAAAAATAATCAACATAGGGCACACCTTCATTAATCCAAATTTAGATAATTATATTAACAGTTCTTCTTAAGTTCATTTAATTAATCATTTGCATAGGAAAATTTCATATTGAAATTAATTTCCAAGAAATATTAAACCAACAGTTCTCACAAAATTTCATAAATATTTCAAGTAACAATCACATCAAATTGTCATATAAAAATAAATTCAACAACAAGGATTTAGGCATGGCAAATACATGATTTAATAATTGTCCACAATTATCCAATTTACTACACAATAATGCCTAAGGCTTTAATCCAATAAAATTTACACATATAAGCCCGAGTACGTACTCGTCACCTCGCGTACACGGCTTTTCACATTTTACAAATTGCACATAATACTCGATGCCTAAGGGGTAATTTCCCCACTCGAGGTTAAGCAAGACACTTACCTTTTTGCAGTTAGGCCGCTATTCCAAAATAGACTTCTTGCTTGAATTGACCTCCGGACAGCTTAAATCTATCCAAATTAATTGTATAACTTCATTAAAATTCGTCGGAAACAATTCCAGATAATAATGCGACGACTTAAAAATTTATTCCACAAAGTCAACAAAAGTTAACGCGGGGCCCGCCTCTCGGAACCCGACATAATTTTCATGAAATCCGAACACCCATTCCGATACGAATTCAACCATACTAATTTTATTGAATTCCAATAAAATATCGACCTCCAAACCCTAAATTTAATCCAAGAGGGTTTTCACAATTTTCCAATTAAATTCACCGATTAAATGTTAAAAACGGCCATGGATTCGGGTAATTTATTCAATATTGAGTTAAGAACACTTACCCCATTATTTTCCTTGAAACACTCCCGAAAATCGCCTCTTCCCGAGCTCCAATCCGTCAAAAATAAAGAATGGGACGAAGTCCCATTTCTAGAACTTAATGTTTCTGCCCAGGCATCAAAGCATCGCTATCACGGAACATCAAACGCGATCACGAAGAAGGAAAAGAGTGTTGCCCAGCTTGTGCTTCGCGAACGCGGAGAAAAACATCTAATAGCTCACGACTGGCCTACGTGAACGCGGGAAATAGTACACGAACGTGAAGAATGGGATGGCATACCTTCGCAAACGCGGAATGAAGGACGCGAACGTGAAGAGAGAGCTGCAAACGCGAAGAAGGGAAAGGCAAAGAACAAATAATTCCCCTTCCAAAATAACACTACGCGAACGCAAATGTGGAGCTACCGAACGCGAAGAAGGGAAAGGCAGACCTTCGCGATCGCGTATGGAGGCCCGCGAATGCATAGAACAAATACTTCCTCCTCCACAATAACTCTTCGCGAATGCGAAAGAGATGATGCGAACGCGATTAAGGAAAAACCAGATGACAGATTCAGCAATTCAAAAATAGAAACAAATGGCCCGTAGCCTATCCGAAACACACCCGAGGACCCAGGGACCCCATCTAAACATACCAACAAGTTCCATAACTTAACACGGACTCGCTCGAGGCCTCAAATCACATCAAACAACATCAAAATGATGAATCTCACCTCAAATCAAAATCTATGAACTTTGAACTTTCAAATTCTATATCTTGTGCCGAAACACATCAAATCAATCTGGAATGACTTCAAATTTTGCACATAATTCATAATTGACATAACAAAGCTATTCAAATTTTTAGAATCGGATTCTGGCCCCGATAACAAAAAGTCAACCCCCGGTCAAACTTCCAAAATTCATCTTTTGCCATTTCAAGCCACATTCTTCTACAGACCTCCAAATAATTTTTCGGACACATTCCTAAGTCCAAAATACCATACGGAGCTATTGACAGCATCAAAATTCCATTCCGGAGTCATTTTCTCAAGAATCAACTCTCCGGTCAACTCTTTCCATTTAAGCTTCTAAGTAAGGATTGTTCTTTTAATTAAAATTCTGAATCTTCAGTAAATCAAACTCGACCACACTCGCTGGTCATAATACATATTGCGAAGCTTCTCGAGACCTTAAGTCACTGAACGGGGCATAAATTCTTAAAACGACAAGTCAGGTCATTACACGTATCCCTAGGAGTTATACTTTTAGTGGTGGCGACCAACTTGGCGAGGCCGTCTGGTTCGACGCTCTAATTTTGTGGAATCTGGTCGAGCTGGCACTCGTCAAAACTAGGTAACAATCTTTAGATCTCGATCTGATATTTTTGCAATCTCTACTCTTTGATTTGGAAAGTCCTGGTAATCTGGTTGACTACGAGCTGAGAATCACAATGAAGCTTTAATCGCTTTGCTTAGTACTTGAGTTTTAGTCTTAATCCTGCAATTACAGCCTCATACTCAGCCTCGTTGTTAGTCATGTTCATGCATTTTATGGATTGGTGAATTATCTCATCGGTGGGAACCTCGAGTACGAGTCCCAGCCCGGAACCGCATGCATTGGATGCACCATCGGTGTGCAGGACCCAAAGGGTCTGTGTCTGAAGAGAAGCTTGTGTGGCTTCCTTTTCGGTCTCAGGCATTACTTTTGCACTAAATTCTGCGACGCAGTTGGAAAGTACTTGCGAATTTATCTCTATGTGAGGATGATAAGTGATATCGTGCTCACTTAACTCGATGGCCCATTTGGCCAGCCTCCCCGACAACTCGGGTTTGTGTAATATGCTTCTTAATGGAAAAGTGATGACGACCGAGATAGGTTGGAACTGAAAATAGGGTCTAAGATTTCGTGAAGCTACAACCAGGGCCAAGGCTAGTTTCTCGAGGTGAGGGTACCTCGTCTCGGTGTCGACACGTATTTTACTTATATAGTAAATTGGAGATTGCGTACCTTTGTTTTCTCGAACCAAGACCGCAATTACTGCCACTTACAAGATGGCGAGGCAAACGAGGAGGCACTCCCTAGGCTCGTGTTATGAGAGCAAGGGTGGTGATGACAAATACGTCTTCAGTTCTTGCAGTGCTTGTACACACTCGGGCGTCCACTCGAGGTCGTTATCCTTTTTGAGTACGCTAAACATTCTATGACATCTATCGGACGACCGCGAGATGAATCTAGATAGGGAGGAAATTTGACCGTTGAGTCTATGAACTTGCTTTTTTGTAGTCAATTGTTCTGGTATCCCGTCGCTAGCTTTGATCTAGTTTGACCTTGGTCCCTCGTTGTGATACCATGAAGCTGAGGCTATGCCAAACACATATTTCTCGGGGTTTAATTTCATTCCGTACTTTTTCAGTATATCGAAAGCTTTCTTTAGGTGATCGATGTGATCAGATCTGCCTTCAATGACTTGACCAGCATGCCATTGATATACACCTCCTTGGTTTTGCCGAGTTGATCTTTGAACATTTTTGTGACCAACCTTTGGTAGGTAGCCCCTGCATTCTTCAACCCAAATAGCATGACCCTATAACAATATGTTACCTTATGTATGATGAATGTGGTTCTCTCTTGGTCCTCTTCCTCCATGAGTATTTGATTATAACCCGAGTAGGCGTTCAGAAAACTAAACAGCTCATGTTCGACCGTTGCTTCGATGAGTTGGTCGATGTGTGGTAGTGGGAATGAATCTCTTGGGCATGCTTTATTTAGGCCTGTGAAGTTCATGCACATCTTCCATTTTCCATTTTTTTTCCATCACCACATTGGCGATCCATTTGGGGTACTTCGCCTCTCTGATGGAGCCATTTGTCAATAACTTCTTTACTTCTTCGCGGACGGCCTCATTGATGGTGGGGTTGAACTTTCATCAGACCTACCTTACTGGGGGGGAGAAGGGGTCGACATTCAACCTGTGTGTGGCAACTTCTTTGGGGATGACTGGCATGTCTGCATGACTAAAGGCAAACAAATTTGTGTTAGTTATTAAGAATTGACTAAATTTACCTGGTTCTCAGAGTTTGCAGTCGATGTAGGCCTCTGGGGTCGATATGATCTAGTTGTACGAGGTCAAGGTCTTCTATGGTTGATTCATCGGCTTTGACCATCTCGGGGGTCCATAATGACTTCCTTGGCTTCGCCTTGTGGCGACCTCGAGCCTACTGATTGTTATGCTTCTTTTTTTTTTTTTTTTTTGAGTAATCGTGTTGTCCATGGCGATTCAGTAGCATTCCCGGGATATACGTTATTCCCATCATATGTTGAATATTCCCCAAGGTGTATGGAATTTGATCACTTGGTATAAGCTGGAGGGGAAGGTTTTCATAGGGTGTATCCATGGTCGTCCCACGATGGCGTTGTATGTAGTGTCATGGTCTATGATATGGAACGTCATCTCTAGAGTTACTCCACCGATGAGGACGAGAAGTTTAATTTCTCCCAAAGTCCGCTCCATTGCATTGTTAAAACTGGTTAGGGTAATGCAACATGCCACTATCTTATCCTCGAGTCTCATATGTGCGAGGACTGGGGGATGGATGATACACGCTCCACTTTTGTCATATTGATGGTGCGAGCTGGTGAAGGGGGCTTTGGAGGGCCTCGACGTTTTCGACCCTTTGCCAAGATATTCCTGCCTTTGTCGTAGAGTAGTTCTTTGAGGTGTCCTTGTTGCAACAAGTTTGCCACCTCTAGCCTCAAGATGATGCAATCTTCTTTTTCGTGTCCATGTTCTTGGTGGAACTCACAGAGGGCGTCAGATTTCCTTGTGTTTGGGTCCAACCTCATCTTTGGTGGCCATTTGAATTTTGTTCCGAGGTTCTCGAGAGCGTAGACCACTTCTGTAGGCGATACACAATAATTGTGAGCAGATAACAAGGGGGCATACCTCGATCTTTCCTGTGAGTGCCTGATCTCGTCCTAGATATGCCATCTTTATAATGGGAGGAGGGGACGAGTGTCCTGATATATGGTTGGTGTCGTTCCCTGCTTGGTCATGATACTGGGTGGTCTCTCCTTGTATTATCTATGTATTCTTTCTTGGGCTCAGATTGTACCGAGGTGAGTCATCGAGTTGGTCCATTAAGGTCGTCGTCTACTCTGACCTCGACACAGTAGGCATTATGGATTTTATCCCAAGTAGCCGGTGGATAATTCATCAACCGGCTCAAAAGCTTTCTGGTCGCCCTCGAGCCCTCTCTGCTCATTCCATTATGAAAAGCAGCCACGACCATCCCTTAGGAAACATTTGGTAAGGTCATCCTCACCCTTTTAAATCAAGCGAGGAAGTCCCCCAGTCCCTCCCCTGAGGATTTATTAATGGCGAAAATGTCGTTTACTCTTGTTTCAGCTTTCTTGGCCCCGGTATGTGCCGTCACAAACGTTTCGGCCATTTCTTCAAATATTTCTATGGAACGAGCCGGTAGCTGTGAATACCATGTCGATGCTAGGGGTGGGCATTCGGTTTTCGGTTCGGTATTTAAAAACTTCGGTTCGGTATTTCGGTATTGGGTTTATCAATTGTGTATATCAAATACCATACTAAAGTAGTTCGGTACGGTTTGGTATTTCTTACTTTGGTTTGTACGGTTTCGATTTAATACATTAACAGAATAGATGATATAGATAGAGTGGACAGTGGACTGGACATTTGGACACGATGTGCTAAGCTAGTTGCTGCCTGCTAGACAATACTAGAATTTATGTTTGATATGCTATTTGGAAGAAATAGAGTAACAGTTAAAGTGCAAAACCAACATCTAAGCATCTGCCATCTATGATCTAACAAGCATTAGCAAAAATCAGCCAACTAACGAAATAGAGTAACAACAAAACTTCAAGAGTCTCTACTGAATAGATCAAGCAGTGGACAAAACCATTGTTGTAAAATGGAGAAAGATGGTGGATCCTCCGAGCTAAGCAAGAAAAAGAGTATTTTTACCTCAATTGTTTCATTGTCTCCAAAATCTTCAGTGAAGAAGGTATCAAGCACAACATCCAGTAACAACTCCTCAATAAAAGCATCTCAACTTAACGACAAGACTAGTCTTACACCAAGCAAGACTGGGCAAATCAGTCAAGAAAATGTGATAAAGAAGACGTTGCACCTTAGAGAAACAAAGAACAAAAAACCACTCTTCCCATGAAAATAGTAATGCCAAAGAATTCCCAGATAGACATGGTCCAAAACTAGGGAAGACGGCTTGCCTCGGATAGAGATGGTCCAAAACTTGAGAGAAATCTAGGTTAGAAAATAGAAAAGGAAAGGGGGTAAGACTTAAGAGCAGATACTGCCCGCAAGTCTGGGTGCGGGCTTAGGCTTATTGGGCTGGAAAATAACAATAAATTGGGCCTGGACTAAAATATTTTGGTATTTCGATAATACCGAAATATCAAAAACTCAATACTGTATACTGTACCGAATTACCGAAATACCGTAATTTTTATACCGAAATACCGAAAAAACCGAAACCGAAATACCAAATTAATTCGGTTCAGTTTGGAATTCAGTTTTTCGGATTTTATGCCCACCCCTAGTCAACGCCCCTCCAGTGAGGGTTTCACCAATTTTTTCCAGCAAGATGGAGGACACTTGCTCTTTGGTGAGGTCGTTGCCTTTCACAGCGGTAACATAGTGAGTCACAATGCCACTTGGTTTTTGTAGTTTTGCCACTTGGCTTAATGAGATTGATTTTTCTTCTACTTTTAGTTATAGATAGATTATAATTTTGAATTCATCAAACTATAAAGAGATAAGCATTTTATTATTTTTATAAAAAACCTACCAATATTTTAATAATTATTAATTTGTGTTATATATATAATATGCTTATCTTAAATATTATATCATAATAGTATCTTTATATTTTTGTTTTTTATTATAGATAATTATAAGATATTTATATTTATTAATTCAAATACAATAACCAATTAATTCAAAATTTAAAATTCAAAATAGTTTTTAGTTAGAAAGGTAGTTTATTTTGTCTTAACAATGCCATTTGGCTTAATGAGCTTGCGTTTTCTTCTACTTTTAATTATAGATAGATTTTTTTTTTCCGAAACAAAAGAAGGCATTATCTATTGTGCACGACATATAGTTACCGTTTGACCCAAAATTTAGATCTAGGTTTAAGCAATTAGATTTTCTAATATAATAGAGTTAATCTTAGCCAATATTAATATCCAAGAGATTGTTTAACAGATTTTGTAGCAAGATGTCACTAATATTATTCGAGTAGTAATAAATAGCAGCAATAAAGCAATATTCAATGGCCCAAGAATAAGGAGGACAACATAAATTAGCAATAAATGATAATGTGTGGCATTTATGTAAATAGATACAAGTGAGTCACCTGAAAAAGGTGAGATTCTTTGATATTCCTTCTGACAAAGATGGATGATGATAAGCTTTAATATTCAGATCCTCCTTGGATCGTGGGAGACAAGAGGGACACTGATCTAAAGAAAAGGTGTGTTTGGCATGTTAATGATAAAGCAAGAATCTTCAGAGAATGTCAATGTATTATTTTTTACAATGAGTGTCGAGTCCCTTCTACAATTCTTTCTCTTTCTATTTATAAAGGCACATGGTCCAGAAAAACCTTAATAGTACAGATGGGAGAAATATTCCTCAAGAATATTCTCTATGAGATCTTATCTCTAAAACTAGTCGGTACTGCCCTGTTAAGGGGAGTGCTCGTCCTCGTCCTTATGCTGAGTCAACTTGACCTCGTCTTCATCCTTTGTCATGTCATTTCGGCCTCACCTTCATCCTCTGTTGAAAACACATCGATGACGCGTGGCAGCCTTCGAAGGCTCTCTTAATGTTAACTTGGACCATATATAATTATGATAGTTTTTAGCCTATACAGTTACTAAGGTAGATCATCTTGTTTTATAAAGTTTCAACACTTGATAATTTCGTTTTAGCTTCCCCAAATGTTATGTGGAAAATTTAGAGGAGAAACATTATGTACATATCGTGGATTAAAAAGTTTTTCGGAGCATCACCCAAAATGGAAATTTCTCAACTCTAAACAGTAGTTACATTTATAACGTTTTTTTGGTAAAAAGGGGTGGATTGCATATATATATATATATATATATATATATTAATAATTATACTACAAAGTACTGATTACTTGGGGGATATTGTAATTCCCCTAAGACAAACATGTTCTGTTCCAAAGTATCAATATTGTATGCCAAAATATTTCTAGTTATTTTAGTTCCTAGGATGTCCATTCAAAATAATTCATTTGCATACACCGGAGGAACTGGTAGCATGGTAGTTCTTTCCAAAAATCTTATTTTTGCCCCTTCCTTTGCCAATGCATCTGACGCCCTATTTTGCTTCATGTAGTTGTGTTTCACTACTACTCTGGCCATCCTTTGGGTCAACAGCATGCATTCACATATAATGTTATCATAAGTTATATTCCTTGAGGTTAGCATTCTCATTACCTCTAATGAATCTGTAACTATTTTCAGTAGTATTAAGCCATTTTGTTCTACAATTTGAAGTCCCTTAAGCAAGGCATTTAGTTCTGCAAGGGTGTTGGTGGTGTATGGTATGTTTTCTAGATACCCAAGAACCCAATCACCATTGTATCATTAATACCTCACCAATTCCCCCTGCGCCTGGGTTACCCTTAGCAACACCATTAGTATTAAGTTTGTCCTAATAGTTCTTGTCCCTGCTATTGTGTGATATTCAGTTGTTTTGGCAATGGTGTTCACAATTGAAATGGCATCTTTCCTATTGTTGAATAGGTTATGGTTCCTAGTTAACCAAATGTGACAAAACTAAAATGGAAGTATGACTTCCTAGGAGATTGTATTATTAAAAGGCAACTTTCTTAGCTTGTTCCATGTGGTAGGCCAGAGTTGGGCTGTGAAGATTGGATTCATGTGTTGGCTTTCAGTAGAACTTTTTAAGATTAGGTCATGTCAGCACTGAATGGCATTTGGGGAGTCAAAGAAGATGTGGTCACTACTTTCTGGTACAGTAGAGCAGAAGCAGCAGGCAAGATTACAATTAATACCAATTCTGTGCAGAAAGGCTCTAGTGGGGAGCCTTTCCTGAGCAAGTAATCAGATGCATGTTTTAATTTTATTAGGAACCTTTAACCTCCATATCAAAATGAAGTTACCCCTTTCTCCATTCATCATAGGCTTACCTTTGTTGCTAAGAAAAGAGTAGGCTGATTTGGTGGTAAAGGAACCATTATGTGTCAGTCCCCAAATTAGCCTATCTTCCTTGGTAGAGTTTGCCAGGATAAAAGTAGATTTGATTAGATTAGTGATATCTTCAGGGAGATGGAAGAAGTATCCCAATCCCTAGACTGTAGACAGTATCCATTTTGGTAATAATGTCATTTTGGGTGAGGGGACCCTCAATCATGTCCCTTGTGGCTGGATTATTGGGAATCCAAGTATCATTAAGGAAGCTCACCCTGTTACCTTTGTGGATCACCCATCTACTGTCCTTATTACATGTATCCCAACCTATGAAGATACATTGCCAGATTGTGGATTTAGGCTTTCTTGGAGTATGATTCCAGTTACGGTGTTGGGAGATTAGGACTCTTGCCCACAAGCTAGAAGTGTTATGGAAAATCCTCCGAGCAACGAATGCATGGGAGGCTATGTTCATGCATTCAGCCTTCTCTAAGCCTAGACCCCCATGGACTTTCTGATTAGTGACTTTATCCCAATTGACCAGATGCATTTTCTTTTTATTTGGAGTGGTACCACAGATAAAGTTCCTTTGGATTTTATCTCTTTGCTTGGTAGTTTTGGTAGGCAGCTTGATATATTGCATGACATGGCTGGGCATACTTCTAAGGAATGCTTTGGCCAAAATAACTCTTCCAGTCATATTTAGACAATTTATTTTCCAGTCAGACAACTTGGATTGCATATTATCTTCTATGAACTGGAAGCCACTATTAGAGGGTCTCTTGTGGAACATTGGAAAGCCCAAGTATTTACCAAAGGAGGTTGTAGCTTGAATGGAAAGAGCACTTGTAAGGTTCTCCATGGTGTCAGGCTTGCAGTTAGAAAAAGAAAAGCACCCTAGACTTAGTGAGATTGATTTTTTGCCCAAATGCTTCATTGAAGGTCTGCAGGATTGTGGAAATTGTGTTGCAGTTTCTGATGTTTTCCTTTGCAAATAAGGTAAGGTCATCAGCAAAGAAGAGATGGGATATATTTGGGCCAGACCTACTAATACTGATTGGAAGCCATTGCTTGTCATAACAACCCTGTCAATAAGTCTAGAGAGCATCTCAATGGACATGATGAACATGTATGGAGAGATGGGGTCCTCTTGCCTAATTCCCTTGATGGTTTGAAAGTGTCAGTTTTGCCACCATTTACTAGAATAGAGATGGAGGAGGAGTTGATGCAAGATAGAATTAACTAATTTAGCCTAGGTGGGATGTTGAAAGTCTGGAGGGTGTCTCTAATGAAAGACCACTCCAGCCTGTCAAATGCTTTTTCTATTCAATTTGGAGGATCATGTGGGCCTGATTCCCTCTTATCTTACCAAAGTAAGTGATATATTCTTGGATAATAATAGCATTGTCAGATTCCCTCCTATTGGATAAGAAGCTGGCCTTAGGGCCAATGATGTTAGGGAGGAGTGGTTTAATTCTATTAACAATGACCTTTGTGACAGTCTTGTAGATAATAATAAAAAGTCCTATAGGTCTGAAGTTTTTGAGCATGGTGGCCTGAGGGCACTTGGGGATGAGGCAAAGTAGGGTCTCATTCATGGTTTAATGCATGGAGTGGGTGTCAAAACATGATATACATAAGTCAATCATTGAATGCCCCACAATGCTCCTATATTTTTTGTAGAAGAAGTGGTGTAACCCATCGGGTCTAGGAGCTTTAAAGGGTTTAAAAGAGAAGATAGTCAGTTTGATCTCACTTTCCTCTAAAGATCTGTCCAGGTTGTCTCTTTGACAGTTGGAGAGAATATGGGTCATACCTACAGGACTGGTTGTGAGGAGAGGGGCTTGAGTGTGGGAAGAGATATAGAAGTCCTTGAAAAAGTTTAGGATGGAATTTTTTATGTCCCCGTATTCATATAGCCAATTCCCACTGTCATCTTTAAGGGATAGGATCATATTTCTCCTTCTCCTATTGAGGGTGGAAGTGTGAAAGAACTTAGTGTTGGCATCACCCTCAATTAGCCAGTTGACCCTTGATTTCAGCTTCTAGAAATCTTCCTCATTTTTGAGGATTGAGTCGAGTTCCCTAATCAGGATACTTTCTAGGTTCAAAAGGAAGTCATTAAATTGGTATCTGGGGGATTTTTGGATTCCAGGTATTCTGGCCATAATCTTTTTTTTTCTGAAAGATATTGCCAAAGATATGTCTATTCCACTGGGTGACTATGTTCTTGAAGACATGAGTTGATTGGATTAGTGGGGAGTTTGGAGGTAAAGCCTCAGTGATAATATTGAGAAAGGATGGGTGGCTAGTCCACATAGATTCAAACCTAAAGGGATTATTGGTGATATTGACAAGATCCCCCTTTTGCTTTATTTGCAACAGGTAGTGATCAGAGTGGGTCCTAGGGAGACGGGTTACTGATCACGTCCACAACACACCTCAATAAGAGATATGACACGGTCGTATGCAACAATAATTACCCAACTAAGAGTTGGGGTCGAATCCACTAGGTGTTATGATGAGAGTTAAGAGTATATATTTGAAGCAAGAAATGGGATATCTAGGATTGCACTTCCACAATAAGGTTTTATTTTCTATTTCTACATTTACTCTAATGAATGCAAGATAAAGAAAATAGATTTTAGATAAATATTTTTTTTGAGGTTTTTCCAATTTGATTAAAGGCCTAGGGATGTGACCATAACCTAGGTGTTTGCCTAATGGGGTAAAGACATTAATGCTTGTTTTGTTGATTGGGTATATTATAGCTCACAATTCTACATTACCCACTCAATACCTCTCGGTCTGAGAGTGGTTTTGCCCAATTTAGCTTTCTCAAGACCAAATGGGTATCAACCAAAACAGTTGATAAGAGCTCAAGTCGGGTTATTATTATCTCTAGGTTGAACCCTTTAATTGGGTTAATCAATCTCTCAATTGACCCAATTCTTTGTTAGCTAAATTTTTCTAGACTAGATCTCTTTTTCTCAAGTAGAGGCTAAATCAAATAGGCATGAATCAATGTTTGCAACCATTAATTCTAAAATTGAAGCATGACTAAGCTAAATAATCAACACCCAATTATAACCAAGCACTAAATTAGATATTCATAAGGTTTACATACTAGGGTTGGGTCACAACCCTAGTAAGAGTCTAGCTACTCATAATGGATATGAAGAAAATAAAGAAGAAAAGCTAATTAAATTCATACTGGAAGATTAAAATGATAAAATCTAAGGTAAATACACCAAAATAATGTAAAACTTCCTAAAGTAGTAAAGAACAACAGCTACAACAACTTTAAATGTTCAAACTTGATCTAATTTTGTGAAACTCTTCTATTTATACAGGGCCAAAAATATCAGACAAAAATGCCCCTCGGGAGGTTATGCGGCCGCACAATTTCATGTGCGGTTCTCAGATTTCTTCAGCTGGCAGGAAGTAGAGTTCTGCGGCCGCACATTTCTAAATCGTGGCCGCGAGGCAATATTCTGTGGCCGTACAATTCTTGTGCGGTCGGCAATTCACAAAGGCTCCTCGACTTGGTCTTTTTGCATACTTTTTGATCTTTGACTCTTAGCCGAGTTCTGCAGCCGCACAATTCATGTGCGTACACATTACTGAAAGGTCTGCTAATTTTTTCTTCTTGTTTTGCGGCCGTAGATGAAATTCTGCGGTCCACAATTTCTTCTGCGGACCGCACATTTGTGCTTTTGCGCCCTTTATTGCCTTGTGCTTCGGAACACTCCTTTTTGAGTCCGATTTCATCTTGGGAGACCAAACTTCCAGTATTCCTGCAAGTTTGCACAATTTTATTAGTTTTGGGAACACAATTTAATACTTTTGGACTAAAACAAAAGCTAAAAGGTGCTAATAAGCAGTCAAAATCCCCATTTATCAATTACACAAGCCTCAGGGTACTGAGATATCCAGCAGTCATTAGCAAAGCATCTGTTAATTCTTTCTAAGATTAGGTTGTTCCTATTTTTATATCTTTTGTTTGTCCAGGTATATTTACTACCCTTGTATCCTAGGTCTACCAATTTGTATTCATTAAGGCAATTCCAAAAGATATTACTTCGATTGGGGTTAATGGAATTACCCCCAAACTTATCCCTAGCCTTTAATACTTTAATAAAATCACCAGCTACAAACTAGTTTCCAGCATAGCTCTTAGAAATAGTAACTAAGTTATCCCATAATAGTTTCCTATCAGCTAATAGGGTACTAGCGTAAATAGCTAAAAATAAACAAGGAGTATGAAATGGTAGTACCTTAACCATGGCATGAATACTTTGTAGAGTAGTGGACACATCTTCTACTTGCACGCAGTCAGCTTTTCACATCATGACAATCCCATCGGAGAGACCCACAGCTGGTGACTGAATGAGCATGTCAAACTGTATTTCCTCAGTCTGCTTCTTGTGATCGACCATTCTGGTTTCCAGCAGCACCAACATTGCTGGTTTATGCATTTGAACCATGGCAAGGCAGTGTCTCTTGAAATTAGCATTGTTACCACCCTTAACATTCCATATGATGTAATTTATTATGGGTGTTGTCTTGGTGGGGGATTGAGTTCTGTGTGCCTTCTCTGTCCCCTGAGTAGGATTCACTGGTTTTTTTTGTGCTTGATTTCTCATGTTCAGCACATGGGTTAGTGTTAGCAAAGGCTTTATCACTCCTTGACTGTGTTGAGAACCCAGGCCCACTCCATATTTGGTCAAGGTCATTGGGCATAGGAGAACCAGGATCTCGCTGCTCTCCACACTAAACTCTATCGCCCAGACAGAGTCCAGTAGAAGAGTGTCCGTTCAGTGTGGTCTATTGCCATCCCCTTCTACCTCCAAGGTTATTTTCACTTTCAACAATTCTAGTACTCTGTTGATCGTTTTTGTTATGTTCCCTAGCAGTGGTGTTTGGCTCTTCCCTACTGAAGCTGAAAATGATAGAGCTAGTTGGGATGGTGGTTTGATAGTTGCAAATTATGGAGTTGTTGTCGGGTCTTCCGCTATTGGGTCTGGGAAGAAGGGAATCAATTGGCATGCTTGGGAGATGAATTTATTGATCAGTGAGGGGTCTAGATTAGGGTGCATACTGCCGTTGAGTGTCATTGCTTGCCAGAGGTTTAGACCAAAGTCTACCAAGGCCCTGGTTAGGGCCTCCATTGTTACCCTCTCTAAGTGCGCAGGGTTTTGGATGATTAGGCTAAGCCATGGCCCTGTAGCGCCACCTTCAGCCACGATGCCGGCTTGTGGTCCGGCGAAAGTGGGAGTGAGGTCACAATGATGGGTGGTTGCTGGGGTTTTTTTATTTTTATGTTTTTTGGCTTTGCCTCTTTGGGTAAAAATGGGGATTAGGTTAGGGGTTTGGTACATAATGCGTGATTTGGTGTAGGATTCAAATCAGAATCAACAGTTTGAGCATTGGTAATTGCATCTGATATCGTGGATTTGGAAGTAATTGTGGATCTGTTTGAGTGGACGGAGGGTGTCATGTCACTTGAGTTTGGGTGATTTCTCAGGTGAGGCACTTGAGTGTCCATGCATTGTGGTGAAGGTTCTATAATAGAGATCTTCGTTAAGGGGTGAGTAGGGGGTGTGTAGGTAGTGGGGTAGGGGAAATCAATTGGGCTAGGGAAGTGTGATTGGGCATGGACCCCATTGGCCGATTTGGTTGGAGAATGATGGCCCAATCTAACATTTCATGTGAGGTCTAACTCTGAATTTGTGTTAGTGATGGGAGCCTCTTAGGTGCAGCTTGGACGGGCTCAATTGTAGTGTCCATTCCTGTCTCTTCAGACCCCGACCCCTCGTTCTTTTTAGCATTGTACTTGGGTTGAGGCCTATTGGGTTGGGCTAATGGGTTTATGGGGAATGGGTTTGTGTTTGCTAATTAGACCACTAGGCCGATTGGAATTATTAGCTTGGGTATTATTCACTTTGGAATTGTATTGAAAAGTTTTTTCAAAAACTTACCAGAATTTGCATCGAACATTTTTACCTGTATCTTTTGAAATTTTTGATCATGATAATTTTGCAATTCCTACTTTATTGCTTCTTCCCTGTGTGGGTTTGTGGTTTGGCTTTTTTCTTCGTGGGAAAGTTATTGTCTTTCACCCGTCCTTGTCTTCTTTAGGACTATGCATTTCTGAGCATTCTGGAACTTCTTGTGATAGTGTTGTTGCAACTTGTCTGAACTTGCAATGTTTAGAGGTGTGGCCAATCCTACCACAGTCTATACACAAAGTTCCTTCTCCTTCATAGATCACTGCCTGTTTGTGATCTCCGATGATGACCGATGTTTCCATCGAGATTTCAAGTGGGACTTGGATACAGATGTGTGCATACCTTCTTCTCAGGGTGGAGGATGTGCATGTATCAATTTTAAGTAGTTTACCAAGCTTTCTACCAACTTTTTTCCAGAATTTCTTTATCATAGAATTCTGTTAGCAATTGTGGAAGACGGATCCAGATATCCGTGGAAGATAGTGTAGCTTCTTGTGGAACGAATTTTGGTTCCCATATACGTACTGATAGAAAGTTCGCATAGATGAACCATGGGCCTAGGTGTAGTGCCTTAGCCATATTTTCCTCTAAACTAAACTTGACAACGAAGAAATCCTATCCTAAGTAAATCAAAATTAACTATGCAGATGGTTTCTAGAGGATAATTAGGTTAGATCAGAGGTAATGGTGGGGCATTCTACGATCAAAGACCTTTATGATTACTGAAAATCACCATGAATGGTATAGGCATTTCTTGTCTTCGTGGGATTGGGCAATTGGGCCACCAATTCCTTCCCCTTATTATTTTTGATGTTTGAGGAGGGTTCCTCTTCGTAATACTCTATTTGACTTACTGCCTGTTTGTTTAGTAATATTTTTTGTAGGAGTGTGTTGTTGTTTCTTCCATGTCCATTTGGTTATTTTTATCCGGTGGGATAATTGGTGGTGTAGTGTTGGTGTCCATGTAGGCATTCTAGAGGGGAGGGAGACTTTCTCTCACTAGACTTTTTCTACATATAATTGGAAGTTGGTTACAGACTAATTACATTTATAACTACACAAAGAAAATTGCGACTTTACCAGGTAAATTCAGTAAAAGTTACTGGAATTTTACTTCCTATACTTGGACGACACACAAATATCTTACGCAATCTCTGTTTTCGCAAAACATTATTCTATTCTCAAAGAAGCATCATGATATTTATCTTTTTTGTATCTTACATGATCGAGATATTGCTAAAAGTAATGCTTCATATCTTAAAGATTTCTAATATACATGGGTCCAGGGTAGCAAACGGGCGGATCGAATCGGATATAAGACGAGTTGAAAGCGGGTAATGAAAAACGAATAAATTATCCGACCAGACCCATATTTAATACGAATAAAAAATGAATTAACCGGCGAATAATATGGATAACCATATTATCCATGGCTTCATGAATATGATCACTATTGGGAGTATTCCTAATCTACCAAACTTGAGGAACCTCCAATTTGAGATTTTACAAATGTAAAAGTTAAACCCATTAGTTATCCATTGGTTATCCATTTTCTAAATGGATAATATGGTTTTTATCAATATTTGACCTGTTTTTAAAAGTTAAATATCCAACCCATGTTTAGTGTAAAAATACCACGGGCTAGCCAGTTTTCGGGCTGGTAATTAAAAAATAACCAGCGTTTACAAAGTCATTGAAAAATAGCCTCTATTTTGCTGTAACACGGGCCGGTCCAGCATAATATACTGGAGATTGGTACACCTGTATATAAACTTCCAGAATATTATGCTGGAACTCCAACACGCGAAAAATTCCAGCATAATATATTGGAGATTGGAGCACCTGTGTATGAACTTCCAGCATATTATGTTGGACCGGTATATTATACTGGAACTCTAGTATATTATACTGGAACTGAACTCCAGTATATTATACTGGAACTCCAGTATAATATACTGGAACTAAACTCCAGTATATTATGCTGGAATATTTTCCGAATTTTGAACAGTGTTTTCTTTCAGATTTATCTTTACATAAAAAGTGGCTAAATTTCAATTACTTTTGAAACTGTGGCTATTTTTCAATTACCACTTGTAAATCTAGCTACTTTTGAATTTCTCCTATTTTTAATGGATAATATGGGTGGTTAACTGTTTTCTTTTAACAATTTTGCCACCCCTACATGGGTCGAACATTATCATGTCAGAAGTATTTAATCTATGAACACCTTCACTTAAGTAACAGTAATTACGTGAGACACATAATTAAAATTTATATCGGTTCAGCTGCTTTGGAGTAATACTGTAGTTCATTGGTGTGACTAAATTGGTTCATATTAATTTGTAGATTGGATTTTCTCGGCAGCTCATAGCTTTCCTTGAATTGACACTAATTTGAACCAATATTGAAACGAGTGCAGGAAATCAGCCTAATTCATTTAACAGAGAGATACGAATAGGACAGCTTGAGACAACTTAATTTGGATCTTTCAATTCTTCTCAACTTTGCAACTTACTCAATAAAAACTTGACAACTAAGGATGAAGTAGGTATATTCTTGTATTTCTACCTCACAATTAATCTAGAAAACTCGGACAATTCTTCTTTCAATTTTGGTGTAGTTCAACTGACACTAAACTAAGTTTCTCATTCAAATGCCGCCCTTTAATGACAATTTATTAGTCACTGATTGTGGGATTGAGACCTCATAGTCATAGAGGCCACCCTCTGCTTAATGGATGTCATCACTAATCCACATACGATTAATGATATGACTACCATTCAACACCTCTACCTCCAAGTCATGTTTCCTTTCTTATTTCATGTAATTGTTCTGAGGCATCGGGTACGTAGTATGGAGCAAAATATTAGAGCAAAAATCATTTATAGTCGATGAAAACTAATGACAATTGGTATTCATAATATAAGGCATACAATTTATAGTCCAAAACCAATTATAAGGGCTAGCAAGTGGAACCCAGAAAACTAACGGAGACTCTGACTCCTCAATGCAACCTTCTTTTACACTTAATATTAGAAGTCAAAATATTTAAAATCCCACCAAATCACCCCAAAAATCCTTCAAACCTAGTGAAATCCCCCTCAAAATTCACCCTTTCAGCCCAAAATTCCATTAAACCCAACCGTCTTCTCCATAACCACCAAAATCCCCTTTTTTATCATTTACTAAAAAAATAAATTTTTAGTGATCCAATCTAGAAAAATATAATATTGCATAAGCAAAAATACCCATGATATAAGAAGAGGAAGAAGGTGATGTATAGGTTTTATACGTACTATGCACATTATACACTAGTATAAAGTGTATATACACTTTTATACATCATCGAATAATATATATACTATTATACACTTTATATACAAATTATATGAACATTGAATTTGTATAAAAAAGTGTATATGCATTATATCAGTGTAGATACACCTTTCATATAAATGTGCATACATAATATATACATATTATATACAATATTTTCAACACTCACCATAGTCACCGTAATCTTTCATGTCCAGTTTTGTATTATACGTGTATAATAAATGTATCATTAGTGTATAATATATACACACTGATTATACACTATATTATACAATTATTATATATTGATTACACAGTATATAAATAAAGGAGTGCTGACGATAATGGAGGACACCGAACTTGGCCAGAAAAAGCTTTTCTTTGGCAGCGACTATTTTATTTTCTATTTATCATCTTCTTGCAAAAGTTATCCGAAAAATATCATGCAATACTATATCTGAAAGTGGACAGAAAGCGAAAAAAACGGCAACCATCGCCAGACTTTTGCCAGAAATTACTCAAAGAAGATAGATATTTTTGTATCTAAGCAAAAGAGGCGGAGATCGCAAAGAAAAAAGAGAAAAATAAAAAAAAAAAGTGTGTTGCTGTCGCTACGGGAGAAGAAAAGAAAAAAGAAAAAAAAGGAGGGAATGAAGAAAGGAAAGATAAGAAGAAAGGAAAAGATGGAAGATTGAAGATTGGAGGATGAGAAGAGAGAGAGGAGAAGCAAGCGGTTGAAAGAGAGTGGAAGTGTATTGAGAATAGTAGCTATAACTTGTCAATAAATTAAGCCTAAAGAATATTTCGGGTCCATGGGGGAAAACTTGGGCTAATAAAATTTTGAAGGGCTATAGATGGTAGTTTTTTCAAAATAAATATTACTATTTCGTGTTTATATTATCTGTCTTTAACAGTTTTTATACACAAAAAACATATCTTACGATCTTAATCAAAACAATATTTGTGTAAGTTGTCCTTTATCTCTCATTATATGTCTCATTCAATTAACGTGATTCCACCGATTAAGTGCACATTTTAAATAAATTACTTCTTATTTTTTGTAAAACATCAAATAGTTCGGAACAAAATAATTTGTCAAATTGAGACTGGATATATGAGCTTAGCATCTACTCTCAAGCTACTTTCCTTATCTTATATTTTAGTTGTTGAGAATGTTAAAGGGATTTTATGTTACTAAAATTTTATCACTTCATCCTCCTAGTTATAGATCATTTCATCTATAACCAACATTACAGTTACGGCACATTATTCTCAATAAAAATCGGGTCATGCAATTGACTTATTATTCCAAATTAACATTTCTGGTATTTCCTTTTTTCTTCCTAAGGCACATGCACATGACCACCACATGACGCTCCATTAGAACTTTATTTCTTTTGCATATTTAAACCAAATTATCAAACTAAAAAAGAAAAAAAGGAATAAAAGGGACGGAAATTCCTGCACTAACGTCTTTCTCCCTTAGAGGCGAAATCAGAATTTGAAGTTTATGAGTTCTGAACCCAGAACCCATAGCTCGTCTTATTTACTGGGTTCACAACTTAATATTTATACATATTTAATGAATTCTCTAAAATAAATATAATTTTTAAGCAAAAATGACTAGGCTCGACCGAATCCGTACACGATAGGCTAGCTCCGCATCTCTTCTTCCTGATGCTTTAGAAGAAATACAAGCTATAGAAAAATAAGGGAAAATATGAATTATAGTACTTTGCTAGTACCATTGAAAATATGGTAACACTGAGCATATCAAATTTTAATATACTTTAAAATGATAAAGAAGAAATTAAACATCTTGAGCGTATTATTTTTACTAAATTTCTTCGACAAAGGTCAACCCCTTTGCCAAGCACAGGTTAAATAGTTGTCATTGTTAATGTGTGGTTTACTACCATTTTTTAGAAGACAAGATTGACAAAATATAAAAATTAATAAATACTGGAATAGATTTTGGATCTGAATCCTTTTCAAAAGGGGGAAAAAAAAAAGAAGAGAAAAGATAGTAAGATTGTTTCTATGACAGTTGGGTTGATAAATTTAGTTTGAAATAGTTAAATTTATCGTAATTTCCATTTTTGCATAGACATATAGTTAGTAATTACCGTTCTGAAAATATAACCGGGTATTATGAAGATTTATAAACCCCCCAAAAAGTATTATGAGGATTTAACCACTTGTAAATAGTATAAAAGGGAAAAAGGAACTAAAAGGAAAAGAAAATAAATGTGGCTGCTGGGATTCGAGTCCAGGTCTCCACGGCACAACGTGAAATTCTCACCACTAAACTACAGCCACAAGATATTTAGTACTCCAGAATTATCATTTATACTTACACAAAGAGCGTCTCAATAAACCATTTAAGTAACTTCCACAACCTGGAACGTATAAAGCAATTTGCTTCAAGAAAAATATTATAATCTTTAAATAAGGTATATAGCTAAGCTTATAAGCGCATCTGGGTTTATTTACTTGATTGTTTGGTAATAAATTACCTAAAGTGCTTATAAACCAAGTGATTGTAATCTAAAGTGAACCAAAAGTTGATCATCTTAAACGTATTGATTTTCGCCTTACAAGCACTTTTAACTTGACCAAGAATTTTACTATTTTATTTTCTTAATTTTTATTTTATTCTCAAAATACCTATCCCAAAAAAATTCCTAATTATTTCTCTATTCCATATTCGCCGTTTCACCTTTATCTTTATAAATATACTTTTAAATTATAATATTTTAAATTTCAAAAAAATATATTAATTATTTTAACAAAAGAATAGCTTATCAATACTTTATGTTAAACACATTAATAATTTATTATTAAATTCAACACTTCTATCAAAATACGTTATTGCTTATCTATATCTATATATTTATACTATATTAAAAGTGAGAAACTCTTAAGTTAAAAGTTAAATTACTAAATTATTCTTTTAAATAATTAATTTAATTTTTCACTTGAAATTAACTAAATGGTGTTGACTAGAATATAATTAATATAACTCACCTGTTTCCACATGTTGCTAAACAAAGTGACGCTTCAAAGGTCACTTTAAAAGCCATTGTCTGGATAATTGTCTTCTTGTCCAAGGTTCCTATTTCTAATAATAAGAAAAGTCGGCAAATAAAATGTTTTTGACGGCGACTTACATATTGTTCAAGGAACAATTCGTCTGTCTGGTTGAAGACTTGATTAGGTATTTTATATTGACATGTACATAAAACTAAGTTCTTGATGGCTTTCATTGTTTAAAAAAGTAAATCACAATGACAAGTGAGACTTGCTCAGTTGGTAAAAGCACTTTCACCTACGACCGTTAGATTCTGGGTTCGAGTCACGCTCAAGGGGAAGTGTGAAAACACTATAGATCCTCCTAATTTGATGGAGGTTTAGAAAAAAAAAATCACTGCAGAAACATTAAAATAATATCCTAAAAGGGACAAAGAAATTTTCATGTCTATTATATTATGCCGAGGCAATAATGACGTGAAGCAATGAGATTTTCAAGGTGTCAAATGTCAATTGTAACATAGAGAATTTTGAAGGTGAGATGCATTTAAAAAGCTTTTTTTTTTTCTAATTCATGAAAAAAAAAAAAGTTACTAATTTGTTTAGTTATTAACAACATTTTAGTATTTCTTAAGGCTTGAAGTTTGTGATATGGAGAATGACTAATCCATTTAATATTGTTTTATGCTACGAAATATTTACTAGATTACAATGTCAAAGAGCATATTCAATCAACCCCTCAGAGGATTAGAACCTTAAATTTAAGGGCATATTCAATCCCCTTAAATTTGACTGCATTACTAACTTTCTTGTGATTTACAATATTATGTTTACCTTCCTTTTTTTATTTTTTTAAATAATTCTTTTAACCTAAATATTATAAATTTTAAAAATTATGATATTACAAAGCATCTTTTTCTGAAACTTTAAATTTGAAAAAGACACAAACACTAATAACACAAGAATCAATATACTAATGGGTTCATGGTTACCGAAATAAGTAAAAGATGCTTTTTGTCGAAGAATGAAGGTGAACGAATACTTCTTTTTCATCTTCTCGTGCTGAGGGTCTTTCGAAAACAATCACTCTAACTCCCGAGTTAGGATAAGGTTCGCGTATACACTATTATCCCCAGATCCCACACGTAAAATATTACTGGGTGGTTGTTGTTGTTGTAATGGAAGGTGAACGAATAACAGTGGAATATTGGTTCTGAAAAACAAAACAAATAGCACAATAGTGGTTAACGCTGGTGGAAGGTGATAGATATTTTCGATTAGTTGAGATGAGCGTAAGATAGCCCGGACCACAATTATTAAACAAAACAGTGGTCAACTCGAGCAAATGCAGTAGCGAACCAATTGTAACCGGTAAACATAGTTGCCTAAACACTATAGAAGATATATAAATAAGAAATAAAGTGGATGAAGCTTGAATTACCTCACGCTATCATGATATGACATTGTTCGAAAACATAAAAGCCACAACGGTGAAGGCAGCGATGATAAAGAGAAAACTTAACCATCGCCAAAATAATCAGATCAATGATAATTGGTTGAACAGAGAATTTTGTATAAGATATTTGCAAAATTAATTAAATAAAAAATATTAAAAAAGAAAATTTGCCAAATCATAATTTTTAAAATTAAAAATAAATAAGGTGAAAGAATTGTAATATAAATTTTTTAAATAAGAGAGATATGTGTAATATCGTAAACTAGAAGAGATATTTAGCATTATGAAGTCAAACGTAAGGGTCTCTGAAACTATCTCAAAAATATAAATTAACTTCTAACATATGAATTGTATTTTAATGTTGCAGAGGAAAAATAAAAGTACTATTACAAAGTGGTGTTGAGTAAAGATTAAATTCAATTTTCTTATCAATTTAAAGGATATAATTTCAATTTAAACCCGAAAACTCATACTTTTATATACAAAATTACTTCATCCTTTTTTTTTTTTTAGCTTTTTTTCTATTAAGGGCCCTTTTGAAAAAGGGAACATCCTAATGGATGAATATGAGCATATTCTGCATCTCATATTAGATCCCTAAAAAACAAAACAAAAGGCTATAGTGATACATGAACTTGAAAATATTGATGCAACCGCATTTGGGGAAGAAGATAAAATTGTAACGATACAATTATACAAAGGAAGAGGACAAAAAGCACAATAAAGATCAATGTTCAAGGACTAGTAAACTATTAAAATCAAAAAAGATTGGTGGTCCTTCTTCTACAAAGAAATAAACTAAACTAATTTGATTTTTGAAGTTGTATTTTGTCAAACTTTTTTTTTTTTTGGTGTGTCAATCTAAATATCATTTTAGCATTTTTGTTCATATAAAAGTAATTTAAGTTGGCATAGCGCTCAGAATTTAATTTGTACTCTTACTTTCATCATTTTGATTCATAATTCTTCTAATGTTTTTATTCTCTATTAATTTTCATAAATTATCTATCAATATTCTCATATAAAGATTATTATTCATTCAAAAAATATGTCAACATAATCCATACTATAAGTATAATGATCAATTCTATATTGTAATAATATATGTTTAGTTAGATGATTCATTATTTTCATAAATTTGAGTATCATCTATTGATTTTAATAATTTATTTGAAGCAAAATATTGCTCGATTAAACAAAAGGCAATCGAGGTATGAACATAAATCATGTTTACTATGTCTTGGTTACTATAGAGTAACTTAAATTTATAAAAAAAACATACACTAGAAATGTCGTCTATAAGGAAGTATTAGGTGAGATGCATTTTCTTGTATTTTGTACCTTATAAAAATCAAAATAAGAAAAACAAATTACATATATCTAATAAAACTTTGATTATTTATCTTTGTAAGTTTAGACAATAACCAATCATTTTAATCTCGACAAACAAGTCAACTTATGACAATCCACGTTAATCAACCACATATTCTATACTTTATTTTTTTACGCATAACTATTTGGCCAATACAAAATCATACACCATAAGACTCGACATACACGTGCAACACACGTGCGAGAAACTAGTTTATAAAATAACTTTCAGTGCTTAAAAATATTTTTCGACACTTAAAACATAATCCATTTGTTATTTGTAAGCGGCTAAGCCAAACATGTTAGATATTGAGGATATTCCTTGATAAGAAGAAACTAGAGGTATGTATTCGAGCATATTAGATTGAATATGAAAATTTGGGTTTGGATTTTAGGTTTTTCGATTGAAGAAATTACAATCCAAACCCAATCGAGATAAGATCGGATTGGATCGGGGTTTTGAGTTCGATTTCGTATTTGAATTGGTTATTTTGAATTTTCAATTTTGAGCTGATTAGTTGAGATTCTTTCTTAGTTTAAAAAAAAAGGAACATTCAAGTAAAATATTCATGTCAAATTGTCTTGAAAGTTTCTCATTCCCATCACAATCATCCAAATAAAGTATTCATACGAGCAATAAATCATTATTAAGAAATTTGCAATAGACACATTAATAAGGACATACTAATTAACAAGTCAAACATAATAGACCATGACAAATTAGATACCAATGCAACTCCAACCTTCAGTATTTACAAACGCAGAAAATAAAAACTAAGTGTGGGTAACAATGAAAAGAACCCTAGATTCATTTTAGTATGGCATCAACATTGAACTTAGTAATTAGTATTGGATATATGACCTAATATTCAATGGGCGAGTATTGAACTTATTAGTATTCAACACATGAAAAATGGGCGTCTAATAATGGATAGAGCTAAATATGAAGTTTAAAAAGTTTTCAATTTTCAGATATTAAAAAATTCGAAGTCCCAGATCTAAAATCCAATCTTTAATCTGAAAATCGGAGCAAAAATCCAAAAAATTCAAAATTTGGTTTACATTTCGGGTTTGGCCAAATTATGTACATACACTGAACATGAAAATTAAACAGAGCACTAAAATATTTGCTAGTAGCTAGACGTGGGTGAGAAGCCCTAGCCTAAAGCGAATGGATAATGATTGAAATAGCTACACTTGCATTATTCAAGCACTCCAATGATTGTTGAATATATAATATTTTTGTATTTAAATAATTGGACCATAGTGCGTCCAACTAGGATTCCATTTCTTGTCTACAACCCCGAAGGAATTAGAACTCACTAGGCATACTATAAACCACAAGTACTTGGAGTATATATACCATGTCTAGATTACTGGGATTTCTTTTTCTTATTTTGCAAAGCACAAAAAAGAAAAACAGTACAAAAGATTCTTGGAATAATTATTTACATGTCTCATATGATTGGGTGCTTTAACATATTCGTCTATTTAGCATATAAGCATGTCTCTGGGTTCTATACATTGTAAACTTCATTAAATAACTAATGAACATGTTTCTTTGTTCTATGTATTTCAGTCTAAACTATAATTTTCAGCAAGTTAATTAAGAGGGTTAATAACATGAAGTCCAGCAAAATATGCGGGATATTTCAAGCGATAATTCTGTCCATCTTATTGTGTTTGGTTTGTACTTTTCCTTCATTAGTATATACACCATTTTCTCTAAAATATATAGAAAGTAGATGGGATTGTTCAGCAATGAAACCAAATGAGAAGAGGCCAAAATATAGAGGACAAGATATTGCCCATTATTTCATATCTGGTAATTGATTATTCGTTATACCTTTTTCATCTGACGTTTGCCTTTGGTGGGGGTTGATTTTGGACGCAGGCCCTTTATGCGAACACGCCTTCAATAATACCCTACTTTTTTCATAAAACAATCCATAATTTTCCGCTATGCATATAACAAATTAACAACCATCTCAAAGTTCTTGCAATGGGTAGATGGGTTGGACTATCATCAATGTACAATCAAACATCTCTATAACAGCTGCATATTCGATATTTTTTGGCTGCTACAGTAAAGTATCGTTATAGAGGACATATATTATAATATAACATAAAAATCGGTTCCAAGAAAATTTAACTTTTATAGTGAATGACTGTTATATAAGAATGCTACTATAGAAAGATCCGACTATAGTGTGAAATCACTTCTTATTTGGCATTCCTTGTAGATAAATTTCATCCAAAATATAATAGGCAATCATTTCTAACTGCCTATTAGTATTTTGGAGAAAGAATGGACTTAAAGTAATAACTCTCAAGTTAGTAGTTAGTACTACTCCCTCCGTTTCAATTTAAATGACACATTTTCCTTATTAGTCTGTTCCAAAAAGAATGATATATTTTTATATTTAAAAATAAAGTAACTTTAAACTTTTTATTTTACCCACTTTATCATTAATGAAAAGCTTTTATAGCTATACAAATATTATGACCCCACAAAACTTTTACCCTTTAAACTTTTAGGATCACACATTTCAAAAGTCTACTTTTCTTTCTTAAACTTTATGTCAAGTCAAACTATCTCATATAAATTGAGCGGAGGGAGTAATAATTATGTTATTACACCCTTTCTGTTGGTTGTAGCCATCCCAAACTTTAATGAGTACTATGAAGGAGTCAGTACTCAAATGATTCGTATATCGATTAACTTTTCAGATATATCAACTATTTGAGGATTTGTTTTAAGTTAGTAACGTGTTTTATCAATTCTAAGACAGAACACTTTTGCAAAAAGTAAACAAAAAAACAAATTCAACAAGTAAAAGCACACACATATATAGGCCCGAATCTACAATTAAGAAGCACTACACGTGAAAAACAAGCTCAATTAATAGTAATAGTACAGCAGAAGCTCCGTGCAGGATTTCAAATTTATTGATTCGGGATGCTAATACTTTTAATTTGTTCGATTCTAAATTAATAATTTGTATATATTTAATAAAAATTTTAAGACAAATACATGATTTGAACTAAAACTATTGGATTCGACCGAACCCGTAACCGATACTGTGGCTTGGCCTTTGAATGTTGGCTATAATTAAGTAGTTCTCCCAGCCTTTCACAAATGAACACTAAAAAACAAAATCTAATAATGTTACGTTGTTTTGCCATAAATAAACATTAGCCCAAAAACTGAAAATTTGCATATGCACTTCGCTGGTTTAAGGGTTATCGTACTATTACACAACTAATTGGCAAGTACAAAATCGGTCAGCACCTAAAATTATATACAGTGGATGGAACTTTGAATAAAGACAAGTAGAGAATCCAAATATAACTTCAATTATCATATATATGTGTAATCAGAGACATCTGCTATCTGTATTGATTCACCGGTTCAATCTACGCACGCTATCATAAAGAACGACTTTTTAAATTCTTACAACGAAAAAACTCTGCAATTACTGCAATATGCTTGCACAGACTGGTAATTGAGATTGTCGGTAGCAGTAACAAATTTTCTAGTGGTGTTTGGATATATAGGGTGGGAAGTATTTACTGTTAAGAGCGTCCTATTTAGGAAATAAGTTGACTTGTCACGGGCTTAACTCAAGTAAGCAACGTGCGGACAGCTTGATAGCCTGTATGCTACTCACAGCTTCAGTCTTAACTAAGAAATAAGCACAAAGTCATACTTGAACTAAGGCAGATCTCATATATTTTGTAATTTTATATCAAGTAAATCCGAAAATTGGCCTTGTCCTCCCGATCTTTGTGTGTCTTTCAGTTCATTATCTTTTCGGCCTTTGAGTTTGTGTGATTGACTTAGTTCAAGCACGACTTTGTGTTTATGTTTTGGTTAAGACTGAAGCTGTGAGTAGCATATAGGCTATCAAGTTGTCCGCACGTTGCTTCTTTGAGTTAAGCCCGTGACAAGAATCTCTTTATATGGTATTGAACAATCTTCACCTGATAAATTACCTTTTGGTTGAGTTATGCCCATAATTCATTTTCCTAACATAGGATCATGAACTACCTTTACTAACCAAATCCAGTTTCTGTCCGATTCCAGGACGATACAGTAGCGCTCAAAATTAAAAAAAAAAAAAAAGGAAAAAAAGAGGATCTTTCTTAATTAACATGTGTTCAGTAACTACAACAACAACAACAACAACCCAGTAGAATCTCATTAATGGAGTCTGGGGAGGGTAGTGTGTACGCAGATCTTATCCCTACCCCGAAGGAGTAGAGAGGCTGTTTTCGAAAGACCCTCGGCTCAAAAAAAAAAAAAAAAA
>AWOL01S0011729.1:64698-100860 GCA_000715115.1 Nicotiana otophora
GGCCAACACTCAACCCCATACATCATGGCCGGTCTAACTACCGCTTTATAAAACTTACCTTTGATTATCGGTGGCACTCTCTTGTCACACAAGACTCCAGATGCTAACCTCCACTTCATCCATCCTACCCCAATACGGTGTGTGATATCCTCGTCGATCTCCCCTCCCCCCTGGATAACCGAACCAAGGTACTTGAAGCTGCCTCTACTCGGGATGACCTGCGAATCAAGCCTCACATCCACGTCCACTTCCTCTGGCTCAGCGCTAAACTTACACTCCAGGTACTCCGTCTTCGTACTGCTCAACTTGAAACCCTTAGACTCAAGTGCTTGTCTCCAAACCTCCAGCCTCTCGTTAACACCGACTCATCAATCAGAACTATGTCATTGGTAAATAGCATGCACCATGGCACATGTGTTCGGTAACTAATGCAGTGATTATGAAGGTAAAAAGGAGGACCTGGATACTGAAATTTAATTTATGGATAAGGGATCATATGCAAGTTATATATTGTAGAGTCAACATAAATGGACAATCTACGTCATATTTACATCATTCTCCACCATATATAAAGTAATAAAGATAGGTAGGTTTGCTTTGCTTCTAAACTTCAAAAGCCACATGTTTTTTGAGGGTGCCATCATTGAAAAACCTGCTAGGAATTGAAGTAGCAAGTACATGGGCCAAGACGATAAAGTTTTGGCACACTGAATCTCAGTGCACATTCTCTTGTATTCTTTTGTCTCAGCCTTTCTCTGTGCTATGTCCATTTCCCCTCAATCTGCCATATGAATTGATGCAAAGTGCGAATATACGTTGGAGAAAGTGTAGCTTTGAGACAGAACTAAACCTAGCTATTCAAGAACTTTTCTTTTTTTTTCCTCTTCGATATCTGAATAATTGTATACAAGTTTGCGGCCACATGGATTCTAGGAATCTTTATCATCATCATCAACTTCAACAACAGCAGCTTGCTGGGCATCCCTTATTCACTGGGGTTCAAGCTTTACACGATTGGAACCCAAGCATGACCTCGTAAGTTCTTCTAGTAGTACAATTCCTTTTCAAAGTGGTATGTAGCTAGCTAGTTCAAAACTGCATCTAATTATCAAGAATTTGCATTTGGTTTAGAACTAATTCAGCGCAACTTATGATTTAGTGTCAAAATAATATCACCTTATAAGTATTTTATCTCCATCTTCCTCAAGTTTTTCTTATGGACAAGAAGGACAAATTTAAACACAGATACTTGCTAGTCTTTTAAGTGTTTTCTTTCCATATTCACAAATCAACTTCATCGTAAAGATTTCTCATTTTCTTTGAGCTCGAGGTGCAAAGTATCATTAATTTAATTAAGAATTAAAGATTTTATTTGTTCTTGCTTTAATAAAAATGAATTTTTTTAATTAAAATCGGAGAAACATGAACTTTAGGGTTTATGTGAGTTGATATCTATTTTATCGGTGATATTACAGGGAAGAAGAATATTACTACAAGGGAGAAATGAAAAGGATATTCCAGAATAACATCTCATCCGAAGAGCTGTGGAAAAGAAGTAGTAGTATTGACACATTTCCATTAATGAACTTCTCTACGTTCCAAGATGGCCACCAAACATCTAACGAGCAGCTGGATTACAAAAATAGCAAGGGGTACATATCCAACGATTATTTCCTCAAGATGAAAGATACAAACGGTTTGAGTAACAGCTTGTTCAAAGAGAGTTACTTCAAACAAGAGCAACAGCATGTTTTTGATCTGAATGAGAATCTTCTGTCCGAAGATCATTCGTACATGAACAATGCTAAAACCTGCATTGGATTCTCCGGTTTAGCTGCTGCTGCAACTCCAAATTATATCTCAAGTCATTTGGAACATTCGGATTTCCAGGGTTTGAAGAAGTTAGGATTTAATGGCCTAAATTTCAAGAATAGTATTGGTGATCATAGTACTAGCTTTGGCCATTTCTGCACGGACAGGATGTCTTCAGGCTTTGCTGGACTGCAAGAATTAATCCACAATCCATCAAACAGCTCCAATAAAGTAGGCATCTTTCTTGCTTTATTAGACTATTATTTTCTTTTTTCAATTTCTCCATGGTAATATATATATTAACGAATTAAAATTGATAATAGAACCCAGTTGTTAGCAATAATATTGGAGTTTCTACAAAAGCAAAGAGATTGAGTTGTTCAGCTGAAAATCCAGCTCAAGAAGTATCGAAGAAGCCTCGAATCACATCACAATCTTCCACTCCACTGCTTAAGGTGAAAAAGGAAGAAGAAAAATAAATTGAAGTATATATAATGTTCCCACACGACAATCCAAAAATTCTTATGGAAGAAATATATATATATATATATATATATATATATATATATGTATACATATATATATATATGTATATATATGTATATATATATATATACAATTTAAAATACGCTCTATTGAAGCAGGTACGGAAGGAAAAATTGGGAGACAGGATTTCAGCTCTTCACAGATTAGTGGCACCTTTCGGCAAGGTAAATACTCTATATATTTATATCATTTAGAACCCACTAAAACAAGAGACAGGCAAAAGGAGAGTATTTGTACTATTTTAATGTTTGTACCATGCTAAATTCTTCTTTCTTTTCTCCCACAAATGGGAATATGCAGACTGATACAGCCTCAGTATTAACAGAAGCCATTGGCTATATTCAGTTCCTTCAGGACCAGATCCTGGTAATAAAGCTAGCACTCATTCTGCTTAATTTATGCTCTTCAATTCATTTAAAGTTCTTTTCTTAGAAAAAGATTCATATCAAATCGCTGCTAATTAAGAGATTGATATTTACGTTGCATTACTTTTAGCCTTTTAAGATTACCCTTTTTGTTAACGTTACACAGACATTAAGCATGCCTTATGCGAAGTCATCTAAAGGGAAGCTCCATCAGATAAACTTAAAGGTAACTGCGGAAACCAACAAGCTTTTGCAATATGAAATTCTTAGAGGGGATGGATCTAAAAACAAACCTTAAGTTCTCCAGTTTTTACTACAAGTACATATACGGCTCATGTGTTTCTAGGCTAGACGGGTCTCTTTACTGCAGGATTTTAAGGTGTCGTATATATTCTCCAGCTATACATTGCTAGAGTTATTCGTAAAGGTTTTAAGTTACATACCAACACTGTAAATATATTTTTACTCTATTAGTATAGTTTAATCTATTATGACAAATTAACTAGAGATACTACCATTTTTATCAACTATCCAGTAATGTTTAATTATCATACATGTAATTATTTTATAAATGATCTGATCGTGCAAATAAATTTTATAGGTCAATACATAGAATTTCTATATATAGCAAATGTGGATTAAATGAAATATGTGGGACCCATAAAAAAATAAAGAAAATGATTGAAAATAGTTGCAGAAAGAAAATGGGCAGCTAAACAATTTACCAAGTTGGGCGGCTGAATTTTTGAATGAGCAAATTTGATTGGCTGAGAGGTTGACAACTTTGCCTATAAATAGAGATGCTTCCTTCTCTGTTACACCAAAAAACAAAGAGAAGCTAAGCATAAAGCAAAGCAGTGAGAGTAATTCACAGATTGTTGTATGTGAGATAAATAGTGAGTAACAGTATTATTGTAGTGAAGTGTTTTAAAATAAAGAGTGTTATTTCTTTCGAAATTGTAGTAGTCTCTTGACACTACTAAGTTGTAATATTATAGTGGTAATATTGCTCCGCTCGGGTATTGTATTTTACCCCATTAAAAGATTTGGTATTATTGTAACTCTCTTATGTTATTATTATTTGCTGTGGATATTATAACTGCGTGGGATATATATATATATTGTCTCAACAACGTGGTATCAGAGCCATGGCGAATAATGATCCGCTATCTTTTCAGTACCCCCGTCTCACAAAAGATAATTATGAGAAATGGTCTCTACGTATGAAAGCCATTCTTGGCTCTCATGATGTATGGAAAATCGTAGACAGAGGGTATGCAAACCTGATAATGAGGAAGCTCTGCCTCAAAATGAAAAAAGAGGTCTTGGCAAAGACGAGGAAGAAGAATCAACAAGCCCTCACGCTCATCCACCAATATTTGGATGATGCCATGTTTGATAAGGTGGCAGATGCTACCACCTCAAAGGAAGCTTAGGAGATTTTACAAAATTCTCTTCAAAGAGTTGACAAGGTGATGAAGGTAAAACTTCAAACTCTAAGGGCTAATTTTGAAGTTTTAAAAATAAAAGAATCCGAATGCATTTTGGATTATTTTTCAAAAGTGAAGGCTGTTGTAAATCAACTAAGAAGATACGGGGAGGACATATAAGATGTCCGTGTGGTAGAAAAGATCTTTCGCACTTTAACACCTAAATTTGATTTTGTGGTGTGTGCTATTGAGGAGTCTAAAGATTTAGACTCTATGATGGTAGAGCAATTGGAGGGCTCTTTACAGGCCCACGAAGAAAAGATCAAAAGGGAGACAAGAAGTGTCATTGAAGCAACTTCTTAAAACTCAGGCATCCTTCAAGGATTATGGAGTTGAAAAGAACTATCGAAGGAATGGACAGGGACGAGGCAGTGGCGTCATGGAAGAGGAAGAAGTAACGGTAACAACTTCAACAATGAAGTTAAAATCCACCAGATATTTAGAGGTCGTGGTCATGGACATAAAGGAGGAAGATGACATGGCTACTACCAAAAGAATAATGGACAAAGGTATGACAAATCTAAAATTGAGTGTTATAATTATCATAAATTTTGGTCATTACTCTTGGGAATGCCGTAGCAATGTTGAAGAAAAAGCTAACCTTGTTGACGACAAGAAAGAAGAATATGAGTCAACGTTATTGATGACACTCAAGGAAGAAGACAAGGATGATTGCAACTCGTGGTATTTGGACAATGGAGCAAGCAATCATATGTGTGGATGCAAAGAGAAGTTTGTGGAGATCAATAAAATGGTGAGAGGTAATGTGTCCTTTGGAGATATCTCAAAGATTCAAATAGAGGGGATAGATACGATTCTGATCTCCTGTAAAGATGGTAGTCACAAGCTAATTCAAGATGTTTATTATGTGGCAAAAATTAAAAAGTAATATTTTGAGTTTGGGCCAACTTCTTGAAAAGGAATATGACATCAAAATGAAAAATATGCATCTGTGACTTAGAGATTCACGCGGAATTCTAATTACTAAAGTGCATATGGCAAAGAATAGATTTTTTTCTCTGAATCTTAAAATAATTGATGTAAAGTGTTTGAAGACCAATGTGTAAGATGAATCATGGTGTTGGCATATGCGATTTGGGCACTTGAATTTTGAAGCGCTCAAATTAATGGGAGAAAAGAACATGGTCCATGGGATACCATCAATCAACCATCCCAATCAATTGTGTGAAGCTTGTCTTCTTGGAAAACATGCAAGGAGGAGTTTTCCAAAGGAGTCCATGTCAAGATCAACCAAACCGCTCCAGCTTGTTCACACTGATGTGTGTAGCCAATCAATCCACCTTCTTTTGGTAAAAGTAAATACTTTCTACTCTTCATTGACGACTTTAGTAGAAAGACTTAGGTTTATTTCTTGAACCAAAAATCTGAAGCTTTTGCTGCTTTTAAAAATTTCAAAGCACTTGTAGAAAAAAAAATAGCTATGAAATAAAAGCTTTAAGGTCCGATAGAGGAGGCGAATTCACTTCAAAAGAGTTTAATGACTTTTGTCAATCTCATGAAATTCGTCGCCCTTTAACGGTACCTTATTCACCCCAACAAAATGGAGTTGCAGAGAGATAGAATCAGGCAATTCTTAATATGGCTAGATGTATATTAAAAGCTGAAAATATGCCCAAGGAATTTTGGACAGAAGCTGTATCTTGTGCAGTTTATTTGAACAACAGGTCTCCAACAAGGAATATTAGAGATCAAACCCCTCAAAAAGCATGGAGTGGAAGAAATCCAAGTGTCAAGCACTTGAGAATCTTTGGGAGCATAGCCTATGCTCATGTGCCACATCAAGGGAGAGCGAAGCTTGACGATCGAAGTGTCAAGCATGTATTTGTTGGCTATGATACGAGTTGAAAAGGCTACAAGCTATACAACCCAAGTAGCGGCAAGATGGTGGTGAGTCATGATGTTGAATTTAATGAATAATTGGCATGGAATTGGGAACCTCAGGAAGAAACTTCATATGATTTTCTTCCATACTTTGGCGATGAAGAAGAACCAGAGAGTGTGGAACTTGTGCAGGATACAACTCAACCTCCTTCTCCAACCAATGTTGCATCTCCTTCTTCTTAACAAAGTTTGAATGAGCAACCGCAAAAGAAAATGAGCATTAAAGAGCTTTATGATGGCACAGAAGAAGTTACTAATTTTGATTTTTTATATTGTCTCTTTGCTGATAGTGAACCAATGAACTTTGATGAAGCTGTTATAGACAAAAATGGGAGACAATCCATGGAGAAGGAGATCGAGTCAATAGAGAAGAACAACACTTGGGAGTTAACAACTCTTCCCAAGGGTCATCGTGCAATTGGAGTAAAATGGGTATACAAGACAAAGAAGAATACTTATGGAGATGTGGAAAGGCACGACTTATGGCTAAAGGCTACAAGCAAAGGCAAGGTATTGACTATAAAGAAGTCTATGTACTTGTTACCCGCATGGAGACGATTCGTTTGCTGATTTCTTTGGCAGCACAAATGAAGTGGAAGATCCATCAACTAGACGTCAAGTCAGCCTTTTTAATGGCTATCTTGAAGAAAAAGTCTATGTTGAACAACCATTGGGTTTCGTGGTAAAAAACCATGAAGATAAATTGTTGCAGTTGAAGAAAGCTTTATATAGATTAAAGCAAGCCCCATGAGCATGGAATAATTACATTGACATGTATTTTCAAGACAATGGGTTTACTCGTTATCAACATGAATATGCTCTTTACCTTAAAGTTCATACTAATAGACATATCTTGCTTGTTTGTCTTTATGTTGATGATCTTATTTTCACGAATAATAACCCAAATTTGTTTGAAGCTTTTAAGAAAAATATGCCCCGTAAGTTCGAGATGACAGACGTAGGGCTCATGTCATACTACCTGGGCCTAGAAGTGAAGCAGATGGAGGATGAAATTTATATCTCTCAAGAAAGCTATACGAAGGAGATCTTAAAGAAGTTCAACATGCTCTATTGCAACCCCGTGAACACACCGATGGAGAGTGAGACAAAATTGTCCAAGTTTGATGAAGGAGAAATGTGGATCTCATATTTTTCAAAAGTCTTGTGGAAAGTTTGAGGTACTTGACTTGTAGCAGGGCAGATATACTCTTTTGCAGTTGGAGTAGTAAGTCGTTTCATGGAAGCTCCTACCTCCACCCATTTGAAAGTCACTAGAAGAATTCTTCGTTACCTAAAAGGTACGATTGACTTTTGGCTATTTTATTCTTGTTCTAGTGATTTTAACTTTATGGGATTTTGTGATAGTGATTATGCGGGAGATATTAATGATAGAAAAATCACAACAAGTTTTGTGTTTTTCTTGGGTGATTCTGTTATTTCTTGGAGTTCAAAGAAACAATCAATTGTTACTCTCTCTACTTGTGAAGGTGAATATGTAGCAGCAACATCTTGTACGTGTCATGCTATTTGGTTGAGAAGATTATTGAAGGAGCTCAATTTATCACAAATTGAAGCTACAGAGATTTGTATTGACAACAAATCCGCACAGGCACTTGCCAAGAACCCGGTATATCATGATCGAAGCAAGCATATAGATACAAGGTATCACTTCATCAGAGACTGCATTGCCAAGAAGGAAGTCGAGCTCAAATATGTGAAGTCTCATGACCAGGCTACAGATATCTTCATAACGCCTCTCAAGTTCGAAGATTTTCAGAGGTTGAGATCAAGACTTGGAATGATCAAGAAAATTCAAAATTAAGGGGAGATTTAAGGGACCCATGAAAGAAATAAAGACAAGGATTGAAAAAAGTTGCAGAAAGAAAATGGTGGCTAAACAATCTGCCAAGTTGGGCGGCTGAGTTGAATGAACAAATTTGATTAGCTGAGAGATTGGCAACTTTGCCTATAAATAGAGATGTTTCTCTCTCTGTTTAATACACCAAAAAACAAAGAGAAGCTAAGCAGAAAGTAAAGGGCAGTGGGAATAATCCACAGATTGTTGTCTGTGAGATAAATAGTGAGTGACAATATTATTGTAGTGAGGTGTTTTAAAACAAATAATGTTAATTCTTTCGAAGTTGTAGTAGTTTCTTGACACTACTAAGTTGTAATACTATAGTGGTAATATTACTCTGCTCGGGTATTGTATTTTACCCCGTTAAAAAATTTAGTATTATTATTACTCTCTTGTATTATTATTATTTACCGTGGATATTATTACTGGGCAAAATATATATATATTCCCAACAAAATCGAATACTTGGTTGAAACTAAGCATCTGTTATTTTGGTGTTTGGTGTGGCAGGATTCGAGCATAGACACGAAGGGACAGGCTGTGCAAGATCTTAAGAGTAGAGGGCTATGTCTTGTGCCAATGTCTTTTTCTTCTTACATCACTTATTCGTGCGATTGAAACATCGGACAAGTACTCCATTGACTTCAATGCATGGAAGCATATGGTAGGATTGTACAGTTACGGTAACTTTTCATGCACAAAATCATCAAGATAATGTTTACCGTGACATATAATTTGCTATCAATAATCGCTTAAAGATTTAAAAGCGTTTTTTCCCTCATGACCATCCTCAGATTCTTGAATTAATTCCCATTGGGCGATGTACGTAATAATCACTCCATTCAAATTCATATTTAGAGTCAAAGGTATAGCTGTCTTCTTTACCCAACTATTGAAGATGTTTAATTTTCTGAAGACTAATTAACTTGGCTTTTTAAATTTATTTTATTTTAATTTTCTCTAATGATCTACTTTTATTATACTAGTTTTTGAAGACATGATATGCACGTGTATCCATGTTAATTAGTATAAACCAAAATTTAAAGTTTTAAAAGTGTAAGGTCAATTATCAAAATGTGTGACCAAGTTGAATCTCATCACAGCTGATCCATTTAACACTGGCCAAAGAACAAGGAAAAAGAAATTTAAAAACACTTTATCATGCATTACAGTTCAAATTGTCGTTCATTAAATTTTATGGTCTTAAAAATTAAAATACCTATTTATTGTCAAACATATATGCCATACAGAACCAGAATTTGATTTCATTTTTACATAATCGTTTTCAAATTGTCCCCTACCAGTAAGAATTATAATTAAGAAATGAAAAAAAAATATCATGTCAACTATTATAGGCATCCTATGCTATATATCAGGTGAAAAGGGCAAAATAACTATGTATAAAAAAATTAAGCCCAAGAGTAAACAAAAACTACAAAAGCTATGTACGTAAATTACATAGATCTATTTAAACCTCAAACAAAATCCTGGATCCTAAATTCAACTCCATATGATATCAAATTAGCATACACTATGTGGCAAGATCTTAGTATTCATATACTGCAGCAATTTAAGGCAGAGCACCAAGGTGCAATCGATTTTTTCTTAGATATTATAGACCTTCAGCTTTTTGTAGTAGCTCCAAATTAAATCACATAAATGATATATCAACGTAATGTCTCTTTATTTGCTCTAACATTCAGGTTATTTGAACTTTATCTATAACTGTTCTAATGTATGTATTTTTAGAAGAATATGATAATAGCAAGAAGTGAAAGAGGTGCAACTTTCTTTCCATAAACCTTTCAGTTTTAGTTCGTCCAAAGCCTTCTTTTTGAATCAGTATTGTGAATAATGCTTCCTTTAGAAATAGCATGTCAATTTTAAAAGTTCGGATTGATTAATACAGCTTTTAAACAACATTGGTGCTCCCTAGTAGATTTTTATGCTAACTCCACCTAAATATCAGTTTGATCAATTCGTACTTGTTGCTCCCAAACGCACACGCAAGTATACGTGATCGACAAGTAATATATGATTGTAAATCCAAATATCGTATCACAGAGACTTGTGATTAACTATTTACTAAATTAAACTAAGAGAATTAATCTATCCAAGTGATTCCTAATGTGTGATTATTTAACTAAAGCTAATCTATAGTAACAAACTAAGAGATTAAAGGAAACAAATTGGCGAATTTAGACACGAATTCAATGAGAACCGATATTCTAATAGATTTTTATGCTAACTCCACCTAAATATCAGTTTGATCAATTCGTACTTGTTGCTCCCTGGTAGATTTTTATGCTAACTCCACCTAAATATCAGTTTGATCAATTCGTACTTGTTGCTCCCAAACGCACACGCAAGTATACGTGATCGACAAGTAATATATGATTATAAGTCCAGATATCGTAACCAGAGGGACTTGTGATTAACTATTTACTAAATTAAACTAAGAGAATTAATCTATCCAAGTGATTCCTAAGGTGTGATTATTTAACTAAAGCTAATCTAGAGTAACAAACTAAGAGATTAAAGGAAACAAGTTGGCGAATTTAGACACGAATTCAATGAGAATCGATATTCTAGAGCTATGGGTTAGCTAACAATCCCGTTGAGTCTTTCACTTAAACTGTCTAATTAATTTATCTAGTTTATTGGTTAACAAGGTTAATATTACTCGTAGTATTCTCTCGAAGTACTACTCACCTACTCAAGCTAACCCAACGTCTATATTCCTATGGAATTAGGATTAACAAGAACGCATTAATAATTCCCGTATAGTAACCAAGCAAGGTGATTAGGTATATCCCTATCCTAACCGCAAATCCATTTCCGATACTTAGATTCAAGATCTCGCTCTACTCAATCCTATATGTAATCTAGAATCCCCTCTCCCGAGTTCAATCCTAGATTCGTAGATAGTATTTAATTGGTGATCAAGCAATCAAATAATTAAGCGCAAGATTGAATAAATAAACCATACGATAAAATAGTAAGAACAATTCAAGATTCAAACTACAATGTTCATGTAGCACCCAAAACTCTAGAACTAATAAACTATGAGATTAAAGCAAGAGAAGAGAAGCAAAATTAGTTAGAAGCTTCCTTCAAGCGTGGTTTGCGTTCTCCCTTCACAGTGGCGTGTTTTCCTCCCAAAAATATGTTAGATATCCTCTAAATTAGATTTAAGACCCCTTTTATACGAGTTGGGACCGTATAAGGCCGAAGTAACTTTGTTCCAGGCGAAATAGGAAAAATCCCGCACGCAGGGTCCAAGTCAGCGCGTCGCGCTGGCCGTCATGCTGAATCCAGTACATTTTCTACATCAATTCTTCGATTTGCATTTTCCCTTTCTTTTCCCTACACTTGGGGGATCAAAAGATGATTAAAAACACTAGAATATGAGGTAACAATGGGTAAATATATGCATTTTTGGCCGAACATCAGTACTCCTGGCATAGAGGAAGGATCTTTGATGAAAATTTATTAAGTTTATAACTGAAACAAGGATTGAAATGATAAAATGCCACGATCCAAATCTCACATGCCGTGATGACGCCTATCACAAAACTAGGCAAGCCGACATTCACAATAAACCTGTGCATTTTTAAATTTGGAAAACATAGTAATATAAGTTCGAAAGAAACATATCCTAAATACTGAATGAAAATACCGTAACTCAATACAGAATTTTTCCAAATTCGGGTGTCACTGAGTTCATGAGCATCTATACAATAATGTGTTCTAAGACACTATCCAGGAAGATAGAATAATAAAAATGAAACTAAAGGGAAAAAGAGGAGATTCGAGGTCTGCGGACGCCAAGCAACTACCTCGATAGTCTCCAAACTGAGTAAGCTCCAATACTAGCAACCTCCCTGTCCGAAAGTATCTGGATCTGCATACAAAGTGCAAAATGTAGTATGAGTACAACCAACTTAATAAGTATCGTAAATAAATACGACAAGGTAAGAGAAGCATAAATAATTAATGATACTAGCTATCACTTGTGTAGTTCCATCTTATAAACCGGCACAGGAAAATATTGAATACTAACTTTAAGTTTCATGAGAAAACATCTGTGTGTTCATGTGTACCATTTCTCAAGTATTCTATTACGACAATATCACGGCATGTATAGGTGATAAGTAGTTAAATTAGATAAATGATTAAGGAAATGCAAAATCCAACACAACACTGGCAAGATTCTTTCAACTTTCCTTAACTGTGCCAAACCACTAATCCGTATTATCAATAACCGCGTGTACGCCATCAAGAGAGAAACATGAGAGGGTGACCCTAGGGGATGGATCCGCATCCACATGCTGCACGGACAACTCACGTGCTAAAAATCGAACCTGCACGGATAACTCATGTACTGCACGGACAACTTACGTGACAATAATGTCAATATATGGATCCACACGGACAACTCACATGCCGCACAGACAACTCACGTGCCACACGGACAACTTACATGCCAATAACATAATCCGCCCCGCATGGTCACAGGCCTCCAGTCCAACCGTATCATACTAGAGCAATTAAATAAGTATACATATATATGATGAATGAAATAAGATTCTCATGCTCATGGACTAGTATAAATGGTATGCTAAAGTGTAGGCATGTGCAAAGTGTGCTATCATAGATAAATTCGATACTTTCATCACTGAAAAGCATTTATCAAGTTCATTCAGGGATTAATCCTCTATGTGGCTCTAAACACGGCTCAGATAATTCACACAAAATGTTGCAAATATGAGGAGCATCATAGATTAAAGCTTAATAGTCAATGCTCGGCTCATAAGAGCCCGAGTATAAACCGGACATGAATAAATGACCCCGGTGCCCGCACATGGGTTCACCCCCACGCATGTGCGCACCAAATAGCACATAGCTATCATAACAATTTAGGCAACTAGTGCCTCAACCGAGTTTAAATAAGATACTTACCTCAAGCAAATCAAATTACTCCTCTAGCAAGCCCTTCCCGCACGTATCAATCTCCAGAAGGCTCCAATCTAGCCAAAATAACATAATACTATCAATAAAAGCTATAGGAATTGATTCTAATTAATAAAACTATGATCTTTAGCTAAGGTCAAAATCTCAACTCAAAAGGTCAACCCTGGGCCTACATCTCGGAATCCAACAAAAGTTACAAAATTCAACCACCCATTCAACCACGAGTCTAACCGTACCAAAATTACGCAAATCCGACACCAAAATGCCACTCAAATCCCCAATATTCGGCCTAAGAAGTTTTACCATTTTCCCCAAAATTTTCCAACTCCAATCACTAATTCATTGAAAAAAATAAAGATGGATTCATGTAATACAAACTAAAATCGAGTTAGAGTCACTTACCCCAATCAACTCCTTGAAAATTCCTTCAAGTATCGCCCAAATCCGAGGTCTCTAGCTCAAAATATAAAAAATGGGTTCAAACCCTCGTTTTTGAAATTTAACACTGCTACCTAGTGACTACTCTTGGCGATTGCGGAAAGTCCCTTGCGATCGCGAAGAACAAAACAAAGCTACCCCCAAAATGGCCTTCGCAAACACGGTTGACTCCACGCGAACGCGGTTCACTAATTCACAGAACTACGCGATCGCGAACATCCCCACGCGAACGCGAAGAACAACTTCGCGTGACCCCAACTACCTCACTTCCATGTATGCGAACGCAATCCACTCTACGCGTTCGCGAAGCACAAGCTTCATAACTTCCGCGATCGCATCCCTCACTATGCGAATGCAAAGAAAATAAATTCAACACCCCTCAAAGACCCTTCACGATCGCAGACCTATCCTCGTGATCGCATAGAAAGAAACATCAGCCATCTCCAAAGTCCAATTCCATTCCGATAACCATCTGCAATCAACCCGAGGCCCCCAGGACCTCAACTGAACATACCAACAAGTCTTAAAACATGATTTAAACTTATTCGAGGTCTCAAATCACATCAAACAACATCAAAAATATGAATCGCACCCCAATTCAAGCCTAAGGAAAACTAATGAATTCCAACTTCTACAATTGATGCCGAAACCTATCAAATTAACTCCGATTAACCTCAAATTTTGCATACAAGTCATAAATGACACAACAGACCTACTCCAACTTCCAGAACCAAAATTCGAGCATGGTAACCACAAAGTCAACTCTCTGTCAAACTTTTCAACTCTCAAAACTTCCATTTTTCCAACATTCGCCAATTCAAGCCAAAATCAACTACGGACATCCAAATCACAATTCGGACACACTTCTAAGTCCAAAATCACTCTACGAAGCTATAAGAACCGTCAAAAATCCATTCCATATCCATTTACACATAAGTCAACTTTCGATCAACTCTTTCAACTTAGGCTTCCAACCTTGGGACTAAGTGTCCCAATTCATTCCGAAACTTTCGCGGAACCAATCCAACTACCCTGGCAAGTCACATAACAATAATTGAGTATAGAATAAATAATAATTGAGGGAACAAGGCTACAACACTCAAAACGACCGGCCAGGTTATTACATCCCCCCTCTTAAACAAGCGTTCGTCCTCGAACGGGTCTAGAATCATACCTGGAGTCTCAAATAGACGTGGATAACTGCTATGCATCTCCTACTCGTTCTCCCAAGTAGCCTCCTCGACTGGCTGGCCTCTCCACTGCACCTTCACTAAAGCTATGTTCTTTGACCTCATATTTTGAACCTGTCGATCCAAAATGGCCACCGACTCCACATCATAAGTCAAATCACTATCCAACCAAACCATGCTGAAATACAAAACATAAGATGGATCACCGACACACTTTCGGAGCATGGATACATGAAACACTGGATGAACACTCGACATACTAGGCGGCAATGCAAGCTTGTAAGCCACCTCTCCAATCCTCTCAAGCACCTCAAAAGGCCCAATATACCGAGGGCTTAACTTGCCCTTCTTCCCGAACCTCATAACACCCTTCGCAGGCGAAACTCTAAGTAATACCTTCTCTCCCACCATGTAAGCAATATCACGAACCTTCCGATCGGCATAACTCTTCTGTCTAAACTGCACCGTGCGAAGCCGATCCTGAATCAACTTAACCTTACCCAAAGCATCTTGAACCAAGTCAGTACTCAATAGCCTAGCCTCACCCGGCTTGAACTAACCCATCGGAGACCCCATACAAAGCCTAATTCGGAGCCATCTTAATGCTCGATTGGTAGTTTTTGTTATCGATAAACTCTACAAGCGCCAAAAATTGATCCTAAGAACCCCCGAAATTTATGACACAAACGCGTAACATATCCTCCAATATCTGAATAGTGCGCTCAAACTGTCTGTTCGTCTAAGGGTGGAATGTTGTACTCAACTCAACCGTGTGCCTAACTCTCACTGCAATGCTCTCCAAAACTCTGATATAAATTGTGTGCCCCGATCTGAAATGATGGACACCGGCACACTGTGAAGGTGAACTATCTCGCGGATATAGTAGATCTCAGCCAACCGCTCCAAAGAATAAGTTGTCCCAACAGGAATGAAATGCGCGGACTTGGTCAACCGATCCATAATCACCCAAATTCCATCAAACTTCCTCGAAGTCTGTGGGAGCCCAACTACAAAATCCATGGTGATACGCTCCCATTTTCACTCCAAAATATCAAGCTTCTGAAGCAATCCGCTCGGTCTCTGATGCTAGTACTTCACCTACTGATAATTTAGGTACCGAGCTAAAAAACCCACTATATCTTTATTTATATGCCTCCACCAATAGTGCTGCCTCAAGTCCTGATACATCTTTGCGGCAACCGGATGAATGGAATACCGAAAACTGTGGGCCTCTTCAAGAATCAACTCACGTAGCCCATCTACATTAGGCACACAAATCAGACCCTGCATCCGCAACACCTCGTTGTCCCCAGTAGTAACCTCATTGGCATCACCATACTAAACTGTGTCCTTAAGGATAAGTAAATAGGAATAATCATACTAACGCTCTCTGATGCGATCATATAAGGAAGACCGATAAACCACACAAGCTAGAACCCGACTGGGCTTAGAAATATCTAATCTCACGAACTGATTGGCCAAGGCCTAAACATCTGATGCAAGAGGTCTCTCACCTACCAGAATAAATGCAAGGCTGCCCATACTCACCACCTTCCTACTCAAGGCATCGGCCACCATATTGGCCTTCCCGGGATGATACAGAATGTTAATATCATAGTCCTTTAATAGCTCCAACCATCTCCGCTGCCTCAAATTTAGATCCTTTTGTTTGAACAAGTCTTGGAGACTCTGATGATCCGTAAATACCTCACAAGACACACCGTAGAGATAATGCCTCAAAATCTTCAACGCATGAACTATGGATTCCAATTCCAAATCATGAACATGGTAGTTCTTCTCATGGGGCTTCAACTGGCGCGAAGCATAAGCAATCACTCTACCCTCCTGCATCAAGACACACCCAATACCAATCCGAGAAGCATCACAATACACTGTATAAGAACCCGATGCTGAAGGCAAAACTAGAACTAGAGTTGTGGTCAAGGCAGTCTTGAGCGTCTGAAAGCTCTCCTCACACTCATCCGATCACCTGAATGACGCACACTTCTGGGTCAACCTAGTCAAAGGCGCTGCAATGGACGAGAAACTCTCCACGAAGCGACGCTAATATCCGACCAAGCCAAGAAAACTCCGAATCTCAGTAGCTGAAGATGGTTTGGGCCAACTCTGGAATGCCTCTATCTTCTTTGGATCCACCTTAATCCCTTCGTTGGACACCACGTGCCCCAATAACGCCACTGAAGTAATCCAAAACTCACACTTGAAGAACTTGGCTTAACACTTCTCCTCTCTTAACCTTTGTAGTACAATCCTCAAATGCTAGGCATGCTCCTCCTGGCTACGCGTGTACACCAGGATATCATCAATGAATACTATGACAAATGAATCAAGATATGGGTGAAATACACTGTTCATCCGATTCATGAATGCAGCTGGGGTGTTGGTCAGCCCAAAAGATAACACAAAAAACTCATAGTGACCATAACGGGTCCTGAATGTCGTCTTCAGAATATCCAAGCCCCGAATCTTCAACTGGTGATACCCAGACCTCAAATCAATATTAGAGAATACTCACGCTTCCTAAAGCTAGTCAAATAAATCATCAATACGCGACAAATGATACTTTTTCTTAATTGTAACTTTGTTCAACTACCTATAATCGATGTGCATCCGCATAGTACCATCCTCCTTCTTCAAAAACAGAACTGGTGCACCCCAAGGCGACACACTAGGCCTAATGAACCCCTTATCAAGAAGCTCCTAAAGTTGCTCTTTCAATTCCTTCAACTCTGTTGGTACCATACGATACAGAGGAATAGAAGTGGTTTGAGTGTATGACACCAAGTCAATACCAAATTCAATATCCCTATCGGGTGGCATGCCCGGCAAGTCTGTAGGAAACACATCCGGAAAGTCTCGTACTACCGAAACAGAATCAATAGTAAGAGTATCAGCACCAACATCCCTCACAACGACCAAATATGACATGCACCCCTTCCCAACCATCCGTTGGGCATTCAGATAAGAAATCACCCTGCTGGGAACATAATCCAGAGAACCTCTCCACTTGATCCATGGCAATCCCTACATTGCTAACGTCACAGTCTTAGAGTGATAATCCAGAATAGCATGACATGGAGATAACCAATCCATGCCCAAAATCGTGTCGAAATCAACCATACTAAGTAATAAGATATTAACCCTAGTCTCGAATCCTCTAATGGTCAACACACACGACCGATATACACGGTCCACAACAATAGTATCGCCCACAGGTATAGATACATGAACATGTGAAACTAAGGACTCACAGGGCTTATCCAAATAATGAGTAAAATAGGATGATACATAGGAATAAGTAGAACCAGGGTCAAATAATGTGGAAGCATCCCTCTGGCATACTGAAATAATACATGTGATCACTGTGTCTGAAGCAACGACCTATGGTTTGGCAGGAATAATATAGAATCGAGCCTAACCACTACCTGATCGGCCTCCCCCTATAGGGAGACCTTTTAGCTGCATGAGCCCCACCCCGAGCTGGCTGAGCGGGTGGTATAATTGTTGGTGCTGGTATTATCAGCCGAGAACTCTGTTGTGAAACCCCACTCAACAGTCTAGGTCAATCCCTTTTGAGATGACTCAAGTCCCCGCACTTGAAACAACCCCTCCTCTGATGGAGCTGCTTCTCTTGATAACCCGATGAACTGCCTGTAGAAAACTGGGAAGACGAAGCATGGTAAGAACTCTGCGCAGGTAACGCACTGAATGATGACTTACCCGAACGAGCAGTGTGAGAACCAAGACTAACTGATACACCACGTGAACCGGATGAGCCATCTGAGTGGGCCTATAAGGATGACCCCTGCTGTGGTGGGATTGACCCCCAGAAGAAACATCGCTGAAACCACCCGAACCACAAGGCCTCTAGGCCTCCCTCTCCTTACGCTTGTGACTACGGACCAGCTCTAGCCATTGAGCAATATCAACTACCTCGTCGAACCTAGCACCCGATGTATTCTCCCGAGTCATAACAAAACACAACTGATAGCTAAGGCCATCGATGAACCTTCTAATCCTCTCCCTCTCTGTGGGAACCAAGCAGATCGCGTGACGAGCCAACTTTAAAAATCTCATCTCGTACCGGGTTACAGACATACCCTCCTGGTGTAGCTACTCAAACTGGCTACGCAACTCCTCCATGCGGGTCAGTGGTGCAAACTTCTCCAAGATGAGAACGAAGAACTCATGCCATGAAAGTGGTGCAGCACCGGCTGGCCTACTCCGCTTATAGGTCTCCCACCATCTGAAGGCTTCCCCCGCCAGCTGAAAAGTAGTAAATGAGACCCCACTAGTCTCAAGAATACTCGATGTGCGATGAATCCGCTGGCACCTATCTAAGAAGTCCTGAGCATCCTTTGACTCAGCCCCACTGAATGTTGGAGGCTTGAGCCTCCCAAACCTCTCTAGTCTCTTCTGCTCCTCATCACTCATAATGAACCCACCTGGGCCTGAGAAACTGCAATCGGCTGGACGGGTAGTGCCCCTAGCGTCTGAAGTCCCTGCACCACCTGCTCTGGAGTACGGGCGGTGGGAGTCTGAGCACCTCCCCCGGCCTGAGAAGTGGTTGGTGCGGCCTGAACTGAAATCGCCTGAGCAAGGCAAGTGCAAACAGTCAGTATCTAGGCCAGAGCCTCCTGAAGGCCTAGAATCACAATGGGCACAGCTGCTGCCTGAGCTGGTCCCACCGGCTCAACCACATCTAGAATCGTCTCCTGAGCTGGAGAATCTGGTAGGTCTACATATGCTGCTCTAGCTACTATACAAGCTGCACCTCGGCCTCTAGCGCAGTCCCGACCTCTCGTGGCTCTAGTTGGTGGTACTGGTGGCCATCCACCCGATCTGATAGCGCGTATCCTCACCATCTATGAGATAATAAAATAACATAAGTTTAGTTTCCGGAATCAACTAATTTGCACGACAAGAATACAAGAATGTAAAGTTTTCCTAAGGGTTCGTCAGCCTCCCGAAGATAAGTACAGATGTCTCCGCACCGATCCGCAAAACTCTACCAAGCCTGCTCATGACTCGTGAGACCTATGTAACCTAGGCTCTGATATCAACTTGTCACGACCCAAATCTCACATATCGTGATGGCCCCTATCGTAAAACTAGGCAAGCCGACATTCACAATAAACCCACGCATTTTTAAATTTGGAAATCATATTAATATAAGTTCGAAAGAAACATTTCATAATTACTGAATGAAAACACCGCAACTCAATACAGAATTTATCAAAATTCGGGTGTCACTGAGTACATGAGCATCTATACAATTACGTGGTCTGAGACACTGTCTAGGAAGATAGAACAGTAAAAATGAAACTAAAGGGAAAAGGAGGAGAGTCAAGGTTTGAGTACGCCAAGTAGCTACCTCGATAGTCTACGAACCGAGTAAGCTCCAATACTAGCAACCTCCGTGTCCGGAAGTACCTGGATCTGCACATCAAGTGCAGAGTGTAGTATGAGTACAACCAACTCAATAAGTAACGAAAATAAACACGACAAGGTAAGATAAGCATAAATTATAAATGATACTAGCTATCACATGTGTAGTTCCATCTTATAAACCGGCACAAAAGAATATTGAATATTAACTCATCAAGTTTCATGAGAAAACATCCATGTGTGCATGTGTACCATTTCTTAAGTATTCTATTCCAACAATATCATGGCATGTATAGGTGATAAGAAGTTAAATCAGATAAATGATTAAGGAAATACAAAATCCAACACAACACTGGCCAGATTCTTTCAACTTTCCATAACTATGCCAAACCACTAATTAGTATTCTCAATAACCGCGTGCACACCATCAAGAGAGAAACATGAGAGGGTGACCCTAGGGGGATGGATATGTATCCACACGCTGCATGGACAACTCACGTGCTAATAATCGAACCTACACGAAAAACTCATGTGCCAATAATGTGAATATATGGATCCGCACGGATAACTCACGTGCCAATAATATTATCCGCCCAGCATAGTCACTAGCCTTCAGTCCAACCATATCATACTGGAGCAATTAAACAAGTATACATGTATATGATGAATGAAATAAGATTCTCATGCTCCTGGACTGGTATAAATGACATGCTAAAGTGTAGGCATGTGCAAAGTGTGCTATCATAGCTAAATTTGGCAATTTCATCACTGAAAAGTATTTATCAAGTTCCTTCAGGGATTAAACCTCTATGTGGCTCTAAACACGGCTCAATTAATTCACACAAGATGTTACAAATATGAGGAGCATCATAGCTTAAAGCTTAACAATCAATTCTCGGTTCGTAAGAGCCCGAGTATAACCCGAACATGAATAATTGACCTTGGTGCCCACACATGGGTTCATCCCCATGCATGTGCGCACCCAATAGCACATAGCTATCATAACAATTAGGCAACTAGTGCCTCAACCGAGTTTAAATAAGATACTTTAAACGAATTAAATCACTCTGCTAGCAAGCCCTTCCCACGCGTATCGATCTCCGAAAGGCTCGAATCTAGACAGAATAACGTAATACTATCAATAAAAGCTATAGGAATTGATTCCAATTAATAAAACTATGATCTTTAGCTAAGGTCAAAAAGTCAACTTGGGACCACGTCTCGGAATCCAACAAAAGTTATAAAATCGGAACACCCATTCAACCACGAGTCCAACCAAATCAAAATTACTCAAATCCTAGAAGTTTCACCATTTTCTCCAAAATTTTCCAACTCCAGTCACTAATTCAATGACAAAAATAACGATGGATTCATGTAATATAACTAAAGCCGAGTTAGAGTCACTTACCCCAATCAACTCCTTGAAAATTCCTTCAAGAATCGCCCAAATCCGAGGCCTCTAGCTTAAAATATGAAAAATGAGTTCAAACCTTCGTTTTTGAAATTTAACACTGCTGCCCAGTGATTACTCTTCGCGATCGCGGAAAGTCCCTTGCGATCGCGAAGAACGAAACAAAGCTACCCCCAAAATGGCCTTCACGAATGAGGTTGACTCCTCGCGAACGCGGTTCACTGATTCACCGACCTACGTGATCGTGAACATCCCCACGTAATCGCGAAGAACAACTTCGCGTGACCCCAACTGCCTCACTTCCTTGTACGCGAATGCGATCCACTCTACGCATTCGCGAAGCACAAGCTTCATAACCTCCGCGATCGCGTCCCTCACTATACGAATGCGAAGAAGAAAAATTCAACACCCCTTAAAGACCCTTCGCAATCGCGGACCTATTCTCACGATCGCATAGAAAGAAACTAGAACCCATAGCATCAACATACTTTAGCCATCTCCAAAGTCCAATTCCATTCCGATAACCATCCGAAATCAACCCGAGGCCCCTGGGACCTCAACCGAACATAACAACAAGCCTTAAAACACGATACGAACTTAGTCGAGGTCTCAAATCACATCAAACAATATCAAAAATACGAATCACGGCCCAATTCAAGCCAAATGAAAACTAATGAATTTCAACTTCTACAATCGATGCTGAAACCTATCAAATCAACTCTGATTAACCTCGAATTTTGCACACAAGTCATAAATGACACAGCGGTCCTACTCCAACTTCCGGAATCAAAATTCAAGCCCGGTAACCACAAAGTCAACTCTCTGTCAAACTTCTCAACTCTCCAAACTTCTATTTTTCCAACTTTCGCCAATTCAAGTCAAAATCAACTACGGACCTCCAAATCACAATCCAGACACACTCCTAAGTCCAAAATCACTTTACGAAGCTATTAAAACCGTCAAAACTCCATTCCAGAGCCATTTATACATAGATCAACTTCCGGTTAACTCTTTCAACTTATGCTTCTAACATTGGGACTAGGTGTCTCAATTCATTCCGAAACATCCCAGGAACCAAACCAACTACTCCGACAAGTCACATAACAACAATTAAACATAGAATAGGCAGTAAATAGGGGAATGGGGCTACAACACTCAAAACGACCGGCCGAATCGTTACATAAAATCAAAGAACTACTTGAAATAAGAAGCAAACAAAACTATAATTGTCACAATGAATTCACATAAGAAAAATATGAAATATTTTAGCAGTGATATTGCACAACACATCTGCCATGAGAAACACCTACCAACCCAAAAATCGACGAACTAAATTATACATATTAGACATAAACTGCAACTTGCATGACTTAACAAAAACTGTGAAACCCAATGGTATGATATAGTACAAATGTTGAGTGCTTTCCAGATAAATATAAATCACATACCAAATGATGCAAGATGTAGCGATGTATTGCGTGCAATTCTTTAGCCCCAAACCAAATCTCACCTCTTCCAAAACAAAATAGATAGGCAAAGAAGGAATAATCTCAAGGTTTTCATCTTATGATAATGATGCAACTATAACATACCTAAAGAATAGAAAGGCAATCTACAAAGAGACATTGTCTAATATTAAATCGCCCACTTCCCTCGACATAACCCCCATTTTGAGATATTTATATTTTTATGTATCATTGAATAGCAATTAAGAGTGTGACCATACATATAGACTTTTTCAGTTTGTAAATGGATCTGGCCTATAATCTATGTTAGATTAGATTCGTTGCAACTCTCCAAATTCTTTTCTTCAAGTTTTATGAGTAACAAATGGACTTTTTTTTTAATTTAGCTTTTTTATCTTTATTTGAATGTGACATTACATCTTTGTATAAAATGTTATAAGAATAGTTTTATTTACCGAAGGGCATAAATGGCGTTCATCTTTATTTGGATATTTTGTTCTTTTAACTTCACACTTGTAATATAGTATGATATGATATTACTATTTTATATTTATCATATTAGATGTTTAATATTTTATTATATTTTATTTAAAATTTATTTATAATAGGGGCAAAATCGTAATCTAACTTTGAAGGTAGGAGCTTTCCACTTTTAGTATAATATGAAATGACATGATATGATGATATGATGATTACTATTTTATATTTATTATATTAGATGTTTAATGTTTTATTACGTTTTACTTCAAATTTATTTATAGCAGGGGCAAAAGCGTAATCCTACATTAAAGATAGGAGCTTTCCACTTTTAGTATAACTAGTTCTGGGTATGCACGCTGCGCGTATACTTTTATATCAATTAGTATTAACTTTTTAAAAATCATATAAATATATAAACTTGACGTAGAAATTCTATAAATACAGAAGAAGAAAGAGAAATGAGTTGTCCTTTTGACAACAACAACAACAATAAGTAAAAAGATGGAGAAATTAGAGAGCAAAATGAACAAGAAGGGGGATAAATGTGAGGTGCTCTAAGGTTCTTCGACAACAAATATAGTTCTATCTTTTTAATGGGTAAAATAAGTAGGAATTTAGAATTAAGTCCATAAGCGAGAATTGAGAGCAATGGCTTAATATTATTCCACTGAACTAAACTATTATATAACTAATTTCATCCTTATGACTATTAGAACCACTTTAGTAGACTGGTAACTATTTGAATCATGTTCGACATGGAATATATATATATATATATATATCATATAAGTTGCATATTATTATAAGAAAAAAAATATTTGTTAGTCTTCACTAAAATAACATTCCATAATCCAGATTTGGATTTAAAAGTTCAAATATATACAACTTCTCCTGTTAACATTCAAAATAAGTTTCATATACGTTATGCATTAAATTTTATTTTAAAAAAAGGTTAAGAAGTGACAAATACGTAATCCTCCATTTACACAAACACATATTTTTATATTCAACCCATTACAATGATCCACTCTCCTCCCAAATCCCACCCCTTCTCTTTCTTGCTTACTATTTCTTTAGCTTCATTTACCATAACTACAGTAGAGTTTAAAGAAGAGTGGAGATGTAGGATATTTCTTGACATTTTTAATTTCTATTTAACTAAAATAATTTACCTATAAGCTGCACCTGATTTTCTCCTATTTTCACCTTTTTATTGTGTCTGCATAATTAATCTTTAGTTTTCGTACCGTCTCGCAAGAATCTACGATGATTCAAAATTTTCAACCTGGCAAGATGAGTGGTTTATTTTACCTTATCTTGATAAAGTAAATGGTTATATAGTGATTCTTGAAAAAAAAAAAGAAACCAAACAATATATATATGAACGGACAATCAATTATGTATAATTTGCATTAAGTAGATGAATTTGATATTGCATTAAATTATTTGAATGAATTTAGTCTATAATTGATGGATTACTCACACAACTTTTGAAATTCTCCAGATCCTTTTATAGCATTTAAGGGTAATGTTATTTGGTATATATAGGAATAATTTATTTGTCTCTCAATCTTTTACTTTGAGGCTTCCCACTTATATTATATATATTCGTTAAAATCCGTGCGGAAGCATAAGATGAAGTACTCCAAAGAGGCTTAAAGTATATTTCTCATTCCACAATCTAACTAAGTTTGCTTTTTAAATGACATTGCACAGAATGCATCTATAATTTTCTAAAAAGTTGTCTTCAATCCAACATGAAAAGCATAAAAATACAATGAATTAATTAAAATTTGCATTGTCTCTTAAATGTGTACAATAACAGTTGAAACGTATGACAACCCATTATTGAAATTATTTTTTCTTTCATGAATATTGTGAATTATTTACCACCACAACATTAAGTACAAAACATCATTTAATGGAAGATAATTTTACTTTTAGGTAGAGAGTAATTTGGTCATTCAGTTTTCAAAGGACATTTCAGTAAACTAACTTCACCTAAAAGTGTTCATGCTTATAATATAGTATGATATGATGATATGATTAGAAAGAAATAATAAATGAACGTTAGTTCCACTCAAAAATTGAACTAATTGGTCTGTGAACCAAAAAAACTTTGAATTGGACTGAAACTGTATGATACTCACTAGAATGTTTAATATCCAGATGTTAAATTCTCCTCCATGGTTGGCTAATGATACATAAATGACAGTGAACATGAGTGTCAACATCAATTAGCACTACCTAGCTCAATCTCATATGAATCCTTACCATCCATGTCGCTTCTTTTAATAACACAAAATGTAACATGAAGATCTGGGGCAGGAGAATCTGGAGCACTGGATGAAACGAAGACTTGTATATTATTTTACTTTCTGAAACTTATGGACCGGAAGAGAGTGAACAAAATATATCCGTAATACCACCACTTTTAACTATATGAGACTTAACAATAATGATCAGTCCTTGAATCGACAGAAGAAAATACAAGAAGCTTATGTTTTTCAATCTCTGGACAATTAAACTTTTACAGCTCAAGGAAAAAAAGTCATGAACACAACATGTTTATATGTATTAGGATCCACAAAAGAATGAAAACAAGAAAACTAAGATAACAGAATGTAATTACTGAGTTTAAGTGTCTCTAGTCAGCCCCTATGTTCATCCTTCTTCCATATACCCCCTCTAAACCCTGCATCTTCAATTGGAAATGACTCCAACTCACAGCACCAGCTAACCTTAAGTATTCGTAGCGAAGGCATCACTTGATGCATTGCTGACCATTCCAATCTCAAATCCGATAAAGCTTCCAACATTAATCCTTCAATTTTCCAAGCAGTACTACCATCACCCCAGAAGTTCTCATGCATTTGTGTAATATCACCAGAAATGATTGACAAATATCGCAACATGGGGAGAGATGTGGGGTTAAGCCATTCAGGACTTGTCTTACCTGGATAAAATTTGAGAATCAGCTCGTGGAGTTGTCGTGGTGGATAAAGTCTACCAAGTTTTGTCACAAGTCCATTATTTTGACTGCCAAAGCAACTTATTGTTAAAAATTGAAGTTCATGGAGATCTACCAGTGCATTCCCCTCATCATCTCCAATCTCCTCATTTTGAGTTAGTCTTAAACTGAGAGTTCTGAGTCGAGTCAGGCGTCTTAGCTCAGCAATACGACAACCTCCTGGTTGGCTTACTTTTGCAGGCTTAAATCCAAGCAATACTTGAAGATTGGAAAGCCTACTTAATCCTTTTGGAAGGTACTCAAGTGAACCACAGTTGTTCACATCTAAAACAGCAAGTTCCTCAAATGTCAGAACGCAAGAGGGGAGCATTTTCATATTTTGGCAATAGCTGAAATCCAAAATCTGTAATTTTTCAAGCTTGGATATGGAAGCTGGAACTCCAATCAATGGATGTGTATTGCTTAAACTGAGATAAGTGAGCTGTTTAGCAGATCCAATGCCTTCCAACAAACTTGAAAGAGGCACGTCGAAAATTGATTTCGACAGATCCAATACTTGGAGGTGTCGACTCTTGCACAACTTCTTGGCAATGTCGGAACGGATTTTGTTTACTTCACCACTCTTGGTGGTTGTTAGCAGTGCTCGTAATTTTCTATTGCTCAGTAGTTGCTTCTCATTCATCTCAGTCTTAATACCCAAATGCCGACAAGTTGCATCAGATGGGGTGAAAAATGCATCATCCTCTGCTATCTTGATCACCAAGTCACGGACCATGTCATGCATTTTGCATGTGTGGATCACACCATTGTAAGCCTTATCAACAACTTCTATCAAACAACGATTAGATAGCTGTGAGAAACAATCTTCTCCCACTTCAGTTGATAACCTACCACTTCTCAGAGGGATGAAACTTTCTCCAATCCACCAACGGATCAGTTGGTCTTTTGGTATGACACAATCCTCAGGAAAGAGTGAAAAACAGAGAAAACAGGATTTCAAGTAAGGAGGGAGTTCATCATAGCTCAACTGCAATGAGGCCATCACCGAGTCATCATTTTCTTTCAATTCATCACGGAAATGATTTGCAATACGCCTCCATTCGTGATAGTAAGGTGGCTTACAAAGCATCACTCCTCCTACTGCTTTGATTGCTAAAGGAAGACCCTTGCATTTTTCCACAATCTCCTTTCCCACGTCCTCCAACTCGGGGAAATTGCATTCACCTGCACTTGCTGCAAATGCAATCTTGCGGAACAGTAACCAACTGTAGTGCTCATTGAGGAATTTTGGCCAATGTATTCTTGCTTCTGTGACTCCCATCTTGCGAGCGACTACCTCATTTCTCGTAGTTACAATAACACTGCTCCCATTTCCTTTGGGCAGTCCAGCATAGATTTTTTGCCACCAAGCATTGTTCAAGCTCCAAACATCATCCATGACAATTAAAAACCTCTTTCCCAAAAGGTACTGGTTTATTTTTCTTAACAGTTCACACTGGTCATCACCAACGCATGCATCTCCCAAACTCCTCAGTATGCTTCTCATGACTTGTTCCTCAGTAAATGTTTGAGAAACAGACACCCAAATTCTCCTTTCAAAGTGATTCTCCACACTTTTATCATTGAAGACTTTCTGAGCAAGAGTGGTTTTGCCGAGTCCTCCCATACCCACAAATGCAATGGCAAGTAAACCATCTCTTGCTTCAAATAGCCAACCCTTTATCTTCTCAGTGTCACCTTCCAAACCAACTACCCGAGTGTGGTCATAAAGGGAAGAAGTCCATCTTGACATTAGATTATCGTGTGCCTCCATACTTCCTTCTTTTAGAAGTGGTACTCCAAGATATGTTGAAATGTTTTGCTTTATCTCCGAGATTCTGTCATTGATTTCAGCCAGGCGCTTCCCAGTTTGATGGCGAAGAGATAGCCTTTTGGGATGGAAGCATGTAGTAGCCCTATCACTATCTGCAGATTGATTCTGGCAGTCCTCAAGTATCTCTTCAGCTTCGAAAATTAAGTCTCGCAAACAGGACATGACTCCTTTAAGGGTGTTGTTTTTCCTCTTGAGCCTTTCTGCATCTTTGAGAAAGCTTTGCATGAATAGCAGCTCGTTCTTCAGTTTTTCAAACTGCTGTCTGTATTTAGTAAGAAACCTACTCTCCTCTGCGAGAACATTCAGAAGTTTCTCCAAGAATACAGTGACCACCGCATCCACCATCTCTTCTGCTACAAATTTCTGAAATGCAGCTTAATGTAAATGGATCACCTAATAAACCAAAAGAACAGATCGCTGAGGGAGTTCAAGGATATATCCAAGGTTCACAACTTCACATAGACATATTCATTTAAAAAAAAACAGGAAAAGCGTTTTGTAATTAAGTCTACCTCCTACAAAAGAAAGGAAACACTTAAGTTTGTCTAGGAGTATGATATTTTCTTGACATGTTATATTTACAAACACTTACGGCTCGTTTGGTTCCCCTTGTAAGAATATAATACCTGGATAGAAGTAGAACTATAATACTAATATTAGCCCAGATCTAGTGTTATTTTATGTCCGATAGAATATGAAACAAAAATATATGTATTAGCAACATCTGGAAAAAGGAACCTACAATGGTACAAATTACCTTTAAAGTAAGCAACTTTTTTTAGTAAAGAACAAAATGGCAAGAGCTCTTAGTAATTTAAAACTTACAGTTTCTTTAAACAAAAACCTACACATGATACAAATATAACACAGCTACTTCTCGGCTGTGGTATCAAATCCGCATAACAATCTTTGTATGATTATTAATCATCCTATAACAATCCTTATACAATTACTCTATCATAATTCTGAATAACTAGTCCCTGAACCAAACGAACCTTAAGAGCTATTGTTCCAAAACTAAAACCACCTAACTAAGTACTGAGTAATTTAATGTCCGAATGAGTTATGTTCCCCTTTAAGAAAATATAGAGTCAATTTTCCATGATAAGCTGAGCGAACAAAAATAGAAGACCAGATCGAAAATTGAGCAGAGGCCTACAACACTTACTTGTGAAGAAGAAAGATGCTTCTCCTGAAATGCTGCGTTAGTTATGATCACTATAGGAGTTTGAGAATTCAACTCTTCAAAGTTGCAGTTTTTAATTGGTGAAATTATTAGAGGGGAAAAAGGAAAGGAGGAAAGCACAGAGATTGAAAATAAGAGAAATGGGGCAACGCGGTTCAAAGAAAAATGCAAAGGGTTATGTCCAACTCCAACTCCAACTCCAAGTCAACGGGGTCCTCTCACCCTCTGCTTCGTTGAAAGCTGAGAGGTGTGGACGCTATGGCTAACGCCACAAAGGAAGAAAATAAATGCATTGTTGATTTCGAAGCCACTTGCTCTTCTAGATTTCTATCTGATTAATTATTTACAAGGATGTAAAAGAAAGAAAAGATCAATCTACTTAAAGCCGCAGTTCCAAACTAATTAGGATTAACTATATGAAATACACACTCTAAATTTTGCTGATAGTGAATTAGGATGTGTTTGCTACCAAGGAAGCTAATATTTTCTTAGAACGTAATTAGTTTTATTACTTATTTTTTTGATGTTTGGTTAGTAACTAAAATATGTTGTACCAAGAATATTTATGTAAAATATTGATAGAGTAAGTATAACACAAAATCTAACCAAACGATATTTAAAGACCAGCCCCGTCGTTGCAGTCAATCACCCCTAATTGGCTGACTTGGACCATTTGTGTCCTAAAACCTTTAAGTAATAGTCTTGGGGTCCGAATCTGATTATCGGATATTAATTAAACTAATTTTTAAAATTAAATTTGATTAATAGTCTTGGGGTCCGAATCTGATTATCGGATGTTAATTAAACTAATTTCTAAAATTAAATTAAAATTAGGAGGGAGCCGAGCGTATTAATAGACTAGGCTTATAATGTTTCGCCTTGGGTTGTTAGTGGTTTATGTAGCTTCCACACAATTTTCTAGGACACTATTACTGGTTATTGTTATTGCTTTTACATTTATTTTCTGTTTCTTACGATGATGATATAATTTTATTTTTCTGGCTTATGTTGTTATCACTGATCTAATGTCTATTGTTTATTTTTTTCTTCTTGAACCAAGGATCTTTCGGAAACATCCTCTTTACCTTTCCGGAGTAGGGGTACGGTCTGCGTACATTCAACTCTCCCCAGACCTCCCTTGTAGGATTTTTACTGGATTGTGGTTGTTGTAAATATGATTAAGTTAATTTATTACTATCTTTTATAGTGAAGCTACATGAACTATAACTTGCAATACCATTTAAAATGGGGAAACATACATAATAGAATGTTCAAAGTTCACTTAATGTGAATCTCAAGAAATCAGAAGTAGAATAACTATTTGAATGCCTCGAGGAAGATCCTTGTCAACTAATCCCCAATTCTATAGATTCTTTGTCTTGGAGCAATTGAAAAGCCTAGTTCTCAGTTCCTCAAACAGATGGATGGAGTCAAAGCCATGAGATATACCCTTATTAGAGTCAGCTATTTATTCTGCGACCTAACAGAAAGTCGTTAGATCAGTACGGTGCATAAAATATTCCCGACTAACACAGAGTCCGAATAAGGGTCGTATCCTAAGGGTTGTAATGTAAGCAACTTACTTTGACGCAAGCATCAAAGGTTAATTTTACAGCTCGAATCCATAACTTATGAATATTTTATCGTTGCTCCAAGGCTTAGAAAAACATTATGTACTACAATTGATCCATAAAACGCTAATACGGTACTGCGAGTAATAATATTAGATTCATACAGTAGTGCAGAACCGAAAGCCCCCCTAGCCCCAGTATTTGTTACAATAACTTCTGCATTGCAATTAGTTTATTTACTCATTACCGTGCACTTCTATTTGATCAAAAACAAGAAAAACGAAGTGCATCTTTTTACACATTAAGCATCACGAAATAGCAGTAGTATAGTACCTATACCATTCAAATCATTTTCCCTCACCAACGCCCTCTTCTTCCTCTGTTCGGTCTTCCAATTCTCATTCTTCCTCTCCTTTGGTTTCTCAAAGTATGTACCAACATTTCAGTTCTCAATCTTTTAGCTTCTTGAATTTCACCTTCATCAACCTTTTGTTCCTCAATCTCGTCGTTCTCATCGCCTTCAGGGGTGCTCGGACTCTTCTCGTCCTTGATTCGATTGGCTTCATCGGCTTTTCGCTTGAGCAAATTAACCACTCCCTCAAGAGCAACATCAGCATCCTCACTTCTCATTAGTTCCTCTGCAATTTCTGCAGGGGTTGCCTCTACATTCTTGATTAGACCTTCAATTTCCTCGAATAGTCTATGGTCACGAACGCCTAGGTAGTTAAAAGCCAGAATCTTGAAACTCTGATTAGTACAATAGGACATATGAATATGCATATCCATTCGACCAGGTCTCAATAGTGCTGGATCTAATTTCTCCTTACGGTTGGTTGTGAATACAATAATTCTTTCGTCCCCACAATTGGACCACAATCCATCAATGAAGTTCAACAAACCAGATAACGTTAACTGCAGTAAAAAACAAAATCAACATTGAGAAATTGACTCATCTCATGAATTTAACAACTAAGACACTACATTAAACAAATACTCGTTCGCCCCAATTTATGTGATATTTAATCCCTTTTAATGTCAGAAAAATGATACTATGATTTATAGTCACATTGATGTATAATTTGTTTCAAACCACAAGCTTTAAAAAATCTATCTTTTTTTTCTTAAACTCTGTGTCAATTTAAGATCTGGCAAAAAAAGGGGGGAAATGAAATCAGACCTTAGTGTCAGCGGGTTGATGCCCAAGGTTTCGATCGTGCATTTCCACGCTACAATCAATATCTTCAATCACAATAATAGATCGGTTCGAGGTGGATATCAAAATCCTTCTTAATTCCGAGTTAGAATACAGACTGGTAAGTTCCAAATCATAAATATCAAACTTCAAGTAATTGGCCATGGCAGCAATCAAGCTAGATTTCCCAGTTCCTGGAGGTCCATATAAAAGATACCCTCTTTTCCAAGCCTTACCAACTTTCTTATAAAAATCTCTCCTTTTCACAAATCTATCAAGATCCTCAATTATCATCTTCTTCATATCAGGTTCCATAGCCAAAGTATCAAAAGTTGCAGGATGGTCCAAATTAATAGAACCCCAAACCCCACCACCCCCACCCCCATAACCATACCCATCGTCATCATTACCACAAGGACAATCCCTTGTGTACAATTTCACAGCCCTATCATTATCTTGAATCTCTTTAGCCTTAGTCAACACAAAAGGTAAATACTCATTCAACACACTTTCTTTAAACTTCTTATTAAAACTGAGCTCAAAGAATCTTTTTTCTGGGGTATAACTTCGGTCCTGGGGCTCAACAGAAACCAATTTCCATTTCAACTGTACGACGCCGTATACATCACTGATCTCCTCATCCTTCTCTATGCTAACGTTGATGTTTTTCTGTTTAGGAGTTTTGTGAGCCCGGACTCGATCAGCGTTTGGGCCGATCTTTGTACGGAGGTAAATTTCGGCGGCTTCGTACACTTGGTTTCTGGTCATACCACACTGTTCGTCAACGATGATAGTGAGCTGGCTAGAAAGTGGAGTGAAGAGATAACTGATAGCTGATTGGATGTAAGTGAGGAGGGATTTAGGGATGAGATCGTTAGCCATGGTGCGAACAAGCATCATTGACGCCGCTAGAGAAGCGTACGCCGAGAATAAGGTTGATGCCGTGTTCTGCATTTTTGAGACGTCGTACATTTTTGGGGGACTCGGTGTTGTGTTGTGACTCGGGGAATAGAAGGTTTATTGAACTCAGTAATGATAAAAGACAGGGGACAAGGACAGGGAGAGTTGTAGTCATAGGTTGTGTATTTATAATACGCGGAACTTGAGGATTCAATAGCTAATTGAGCGATATACTAGCAAACTTGGTCGCCACGAATATATGGGTAGATCTTAGCTGTAATGGGTTTGATCAGATTACTGTTTATCCAAATCAAGTAGTAAGTAATTTTATTTTATTTTTAGTGGTAGTTGTATGATAAGAAATGTGGGCTTTCTATAATGGAATTTTACCTCTATTTGTACTTGGGCATCACGCATAGAGAATCCTTCCTTCACGTGGTGTATATTCTTGGTTGATAATCACATTTTGACCCTTCTTTTTTCTTTTCTTCTTTGTGACAAAATCATTAGACTAGGAAATCAATCGGGAAGGAAGAGGAAAGGATTAAAGACAATTTCAATGAAGATGAAGAAGTTTCGTTACTTTGCGAATAACTATAAGAAAATGAGAAGCAACTTTCCTTGACCTAATGGAATAAGATCATAGTGACAAGAGCTTTTTTTTTTTTTTTAAGTGTTACGAAATATAACTCAAAGTAATAATATAGAACAAAGAAAAACAAGCTAAGAGATATAGAGAGAAAGAGATGAGAGATTCTTATTTCTTCTTCAATTGTGTGTATTTTCCTATCTATTACAAAGCCTTTATATAGGCATGAAAAGTGAAAAAAATATGTCATTGAATATGTCATTAAGCATTTGAGATGAAGATCATGGAGGAAGAGTACACATCCACCATAATTTGATTTTTCTTATAACACTCCCCCTTGGATGTCCATAGATAATGTGCCTCGTTAAAACCTTACGAAGAAAAACCCTTGAAAAAAAAATCCTAGTGAAGGAAAAAGAGTACACATGTTTATAAATACGCCTTTTAGTTGCCTCGTTAAAAACCTTTAAGGAAAACCCAGTGGGACAAAATCTTGTAAGGAAAAAAGAGTACAACGAGTATTAACTCCCTCTAATGAGAGCATCAATTCACATCCTTGAGCTTTCGCATCCCAATCTTGTACACTAGTTTCTTGAATGTTGACGTCGGTAGAGATTTGGTGAACATATCAGCCATATTATCACTTAACGAATCTGTTGCACATTGATATCACCATTCTTTTGAAGATCATGTGTGAAAAATAATTTTGGTGAAATGTGCTTTGTCATATCTTCTTTTATGAATCCTCCATTCAATTGGGCTATGCATACTGCATTGTCTTCATACAAAACTATGGGTAGTTTGTCACAGTTCAAATAACATTTGTCTCTAATAAGATGTATTATAGATCTCAACCATACACATTCTCGACTTGCTTCATGAATAGCAATTATCTCAGCATGATTAGATGAAGTAGCCACGATTAATTGCTTAGTCGATCGCCAAGATATGACAGTGCCTCCACATGTAAACACATAGCCTGTTTGAGATCGAGCCTTGTGTGGGTCAGATAAATACCCAACATCAGCATAACCAACAAGAACGGGATTGCAATCATTGCCATAAAATAAGCCCATATCGGTAGTCCCTTTTCGATACCGCACTATGTGTTTGATTCCATTCCAATGTCTCCTTGTAGGAGTAGAGTTATATCTTGCTAAGGCACTGATTGAAAAAGTTATGTCACGCCTTGTAGTGTTAGCAAGATACATTAGTGCACCAATTGTACTAAGTTATGGTACTTCAGGACCAAGAAGTTCTCCATTATCTTCATGACGTCGGAATGGATCTTTATTTATATCGAGTGATCTCACAACCATCAGGGTACTCAATGGATGTTCTTTATCTATATAGAATCGCTTTAAAATATTTTTAGTGTATGATGATTAATGGACAAAAATTTCATCTTTCATATACTCAATTTGTAGACCAAGACAAAATTTTGTCTTTCCAAGATCTTTCATTTCAAATTCTTTCTTTAAACACTCTACTGCCTTAGGAAGCTCCCTAGGAGTTCCACTGATATTTAAATCATCAACATATACGGCGATTATAACAAATTCAAATTCAAATTCAGATCTTTATAAAGACACAAGGACAAATTGAATCATTCTTGTACCCTTCTTTCAACAAGTACTCATTCAGGCGATTATACCACATGCACCCTGATTGTTTCAATACGTATAATGATTTTTGAAGCTTTATTTAATAAATTTCTTGGAAACCTTAATATACTTCATAACAATTTAAATCATTCAATGATTTTTATTATACACATATCAAGTTTTTCATGTATTGCCAGATTAAAACTTGAAATGACTACATCCACCAAAGGAGAACATGTCTCTATATAATCAATGCCAGGATATTTACAAATCATCTTGTGACACAAGTCGTCTTTATGTCTATCGACTTAACCTTTTTCTTTCTCACAAGAACACATTTATACCTCCACTGGCTTTATACTTTCAGGTGTTGGGACTATCCGTCCAACTTCATATTTTTCAGGTGAAATCAATTTTTTTGCATATTTTTCATTTGGCAAATCACTTATCTGTCCAAATTTCATGACAAAGTTGAGCTCAAGATCTTCATCAATATTAATAATATTGAGCGCTACATTATATTAACAATATCGTCGACGATCATTTTATATCGGTTCTATTATTACCCAATAAAGACATAACTTATTGAGATCTCTTTATCTCATTATTTTCAGGTACCTTAGCCTCTCTCATGAGGTCTTATGAAGTGTTATGTCGTGGTGCTCTTCTAAAGCACTTGCCTCCTTATTATGACCATCTTGAATATTTTCTCCTCTCCTTCTTCAAGGAGTTTTATCTTTGGAACTGATTAGTCTATTATGCTTCATGAATGCCATAGACTTATTCATTATGAATTTTATTTTAGCATTAGCAGCTGAAATATGACATTTAGCTTTGGTGGGTCAGCAAATACGCCTGGCAATATTTTGCAAATGAATTATCACTTGAACTTGAAGTTCACATTTTCTCATACGATGATCTAGATGTACTCATAC